>CM039133.1:19224952-19510150 GCA_022036555.1 Microstegium vimineum
TCCTCCACTGCCGGTGACCTCTCAATTCTCCGATTTCATCTGAATCCCTGCTCGCGTTGCTCGGGGGAGGTTGAGCACCCAGCAACTGGGTTTGGTTTTTAGGAAGAGTGGCCCGACTATTTCGAGAGAAATTTGAGGCTCCCATTCACCCCCCCTCTGGTCGCCGTTCTCGGTCCTTCACTAGCTCCTCTATCTCATTCAGGATTTCTGCAATTTCAGACTTTTGATTGGATCTATTCTTCCACAAAGCCACTAAATCTTGAGCATTGGTCTCTACTATGATGTGTTCCACGGCACCTTCGGGTATCAGTCTCACACCATCTCGGAGTGCCTCCGCTTCTGCTATCAGAGCCGAGCCCACAGAACCCAACCATCGAGCTAATGCTGCTCGCATGACCCCGCTACTGTCACGAACCACAGCACCGGCTGCACCCGTACTTCGATCTTGCAGGTAAGCACCATCAGAGTTGATCTTCAGCGCCACGTGAGCTGGTGGACACCACCTTCGTGGGCTCGAATTTGCGTTGATAATAGTTCCAACACCTGAAGATGACAGGTAGAAGCAAGATTCCAAAGCCCAATTGATCGCCATGAGCGGGTCGATGGGTGCTTTCCCATGGCGTCTGTCATTTCTGCTACACCAAAGTGACGACCACATACCACATAGGATTACTCCACGATCAGCTTCCGGGCAGCAAGCATTATCTAGGAGGTCGCGCGTGCAGGTCCCTGGATGAAGGCGCGGAAGCTTCATCATCCCTGTTAACGATTTCATCCTATCCCAGAAACTGATTGCAAAGGTGCACTGAATTAGAGCATGGTAAGTGGATTCCCCACCATTCCCACAGAAGTAACAAGTTCCGGCAGAGGTTCCAGATGACGACGACAAAGGTTTTCACGACATGGAATCAGATCATGTGACACCCGCCACCAGAACACTCTCACCTTGGGCGGGACCTTAGTCATCCAAAGCGTCTTCCAATAGGGTCATTGCAAGAAGCCGAGTTGGCAGTTCGGCTCTCACCATGATCCTTGACTTGCGCATCAAGGGTTGCTAACAGACGGTAGGCTGAGCGTACTGTGTACATGCCATGCCGTTCACCTGACCAAGCCCAGAAATCATCTTGTGTCCTTCCCAGCGGAATGCATTTCACGGCCTGGGCATCCATGGGCAAGAGATTTTGGTATAATGCTGTCACATTCCGACTTTTTTTATCTGCTGCAAGGAGTTCGCTAACATGTATTGCCGAGGCACCTGGTTTTGGACAAATCAGCTTGTTGCCGATAGCACCGGGTATCCAGCGATCCTGCCAAATATTTGTGTTTTCCACCATCACCAATTCGGCGAATGAGCCCGCATTGCAGAGCCTTACGACCAGCAAGGATAGCTCTCCAAGTATAAGACGAGCCTCGCTTGTTCCTGGCCGTCATGAAATCTCCATTTGGGAAAATATTTTCCTTTGAGAACTCTAGAGCATAGCGTATCCGACAATGTCATCAGTCGTCATCCTTGCTTGCCAAGCATTGCCAGATTAAACAATTTGATATCCCTGAATCCCATACCTCCCTGCTGCTTAGGAAGATTGAGATCTTGCCACCTCTTCCAGTGTATTGCACGGCTATCCTAGAACTCTATCAATGGTATCAAAGGCTCTCCCTCCAAGCCACAAGAAAATGCACTTGCAAAGGGAAAAGAAAAGGACTCTCAGGATGAGGACTTCACAAAATATGGCAATGCTGAAAAAGACCAGTGCAAGGAATGCTTCAAGAGAGGGCATTACAAGAGAGATTGCCCTGTCTACCTGAAAAAGCTACTAAAGAAAGGTGATGATACTATCACATTTGTAGATGAATCCTTGTTTTTATGTTATTCGAACACCACTTGGTGGATTGATTCAGGTGCAACAATTCACGTTTCGAATTCATTGCAGGGGTTAAGTGGGAGGAGAACCCTGCAAAGAGGAGAAAGAACGATTAAAGTCGCGAATGGAGTACAAGCTGGAGTTGAAGCCATTGGCGATCTAGTTTTAGAATTAAAAGATGACTTTGTACTTAAGCTTAGAAATGTACTCTATGTTCCCTCTTTGCGTAGGAATTTAATAAGTGTTTCAAAACTTGGTAATGGCAGATGTGAAATATTGGATAATAATGATAGTGTGTTGGTCTTGCCTTCCGACAAGACAAGCTTTATTTATTATATCTTGCTGAGAATGTGAATCATGAATGTGATGTTGTGAATGTCTCCCAATCTACAAATGAGAACAAGAAGCGGAAGAGAAATGAAAGCGTCTCTTCGAAGCTATGACATTGTCGTTTGGGCCATATTTCGAGGGGGAGAATAGAACGCTTAGTGAAACAATCAATTCTTCCGCACTTAGAATTCTCCGATTTAGAACAATGTGTTGATTGCATCAAAGGAAAATATGTTAAGAAAATAAACAAAGATGCTAAATGAAGCACGAGAGTACTAGAAATAATCCACACGAACATTTGCGGTCCATTCCCAATGAAAAGTGTGGATGGTTATGATTCGTTCATAACATTCACAGATGATTATTCTCATTATGGCTATATTTATCCAATTAAAGAAAGAATAGAAGCTTTGGATAAATTTAAGATATTTAAAGCCAAAATTGAAAATCAACACAACTTGAAAATAAAGATAGTTCGATCAGACCGTGGTGGAGAGTATTATGAGAGACATACCCCGTATGGCCAAATTCCAGGTCCCTTTGCAAGGTTCCTACAGGAAAATGGCATAGTCGCTCAATGCTCCACACCGGGGAGCCTCAGCAGAATGGAGTGGCTGAAAGAAGAAACCGTACCCTAATGGATATGGTGAGAAGCATGATGAGCTACTCTACACTACCGGTTAGTTTATGGATGGAGGCACTGAAAACCGCCATTCATATACTTAATCGAGTACCAAGCAAGTCGGTGCAGAAAACACCGTATGAATTATGGACAGGAAGAGAACCCTCACTTAAGCACTTACGTGTGTGGGGCTGTCCAGCTGAGGCAAAGGTTTTTAACCCAAATATTGGAAAGTTAGACTCCAAGACTGTCAGCTGCCATTTCATTGGCTATCCAGAAAGATTGAAAGGATATCGATTCTATTGTCCTGATAGATACACGAAATTTGTTGAAACAAGACACGCTGTGTTCTTGGAGGATGACATGATCAGGGGGAGCAAGGTAACACGTGAAATTAGACTTGAGGAGAAGCAGGTACATGTACCTGCTCCGATGGTTGAAGAACCATACTTTACGTTACCTGCTACCGATGTTGCACCAGCAGTACAGGACGCTGTGGTAACAATGCCTGTTGTGAATTCTCCCATAGCGACAACGAATGAACAAGAGGTACCTGTCCATCAGGAGCCTGTAGAACCAAATGTCGCTAATGAGGAAGAAGAACAACAACCCATAGTGGACCAAGTGCCAGAGGCCCCTAGAAGGTCTCAAAGAACTAGAAGGTCAGCTATTCCAGATGATTATGAAATTTATGAAACTGAAGAATTCCATATGGAAGATGACCCTATAACTTTTGAAGAAGCCATGAGAAGCAAATTCTCATCGAAGTGGCTTCAGGCAATGGAAAATGAGATGAAATCTATGAATACCAACAAGGTTTGGGTTCTGGAAAATATTCCTAAAGGAGCTAAGAATGTAGGCTCCAAATGGGTCTATAAGACGAAATATGACTCCCAAGGGAATATTGAAAGACACAAAGTGCGACTTGTGGCTAAGGGTTTTACCCAAAGAGAAGGGATTGATTACAATGAAACCTTTTCCCTGGTTTCTTGTAAAGATTCTTTCAGAATCATTATGGCACTTGTGGCTCACTATGATCTAGAATTACATCAGATGGATGTAAAGACTGCATTCCTAAATGGGGATTTGGATGAAAATGTCTATATGGCACAACCGAAAGGTTTTGTCGTAAAAGGAAAAGAAAATATGGGATGTCGTCTGAAAAGATCAATTTATGGTTTGAAACAAGCTTCGAGACAGTGGTACTTGAAGTTTGATAAAACTATAAAGGGTTTTGGGTTTACAGAAAATGTCGAGGACAATTGTGTCTATGTGAAATTTAAGAATAAGAAATACATATTTCTGGTCCTATATGTAGATGATATCTTACTTGCTAGTAGTGATGTCAATCTACTATTGGAGACGAAGAAATTCTTGTCCTCGAACTTTGATATGAAAGATCTCGGTGAAGCCTCGTTTGTCTTGGGAATTGAGATTCATCGAGATATAAGAAAAGGGGTATTGGGATTGTCGCAGACGGCATACATAGAAAAAGTTTTGAAGAAATTTAGTATGCATGCGTGTAGTCCATCTCCTGCTCCGATTTTCAAGGGCGATAAATATGGGGAACATCAGTGTCCCAAGAACCAATATGAAATTGATCAAATGAAAGCGGTACCGTATGCTTCGGCAATTGGAAGTTTGCAATATGCTCAAACATGTACGCGCCCTGACATAGCTTTTGTTACCGGTTTACTTGGCAGATATCAAAAGAATCCAGGAATTGAACATTGGAAATTAGTGAAGAAAGTCTTGCGTTATTTGCAAGGTACGAAAGGTCTCATGTTGACATATGAAAAATCTGATTCCCTGCACATAGAGGGGTATTCAGATTCCGATTATGCTCGAGATGAAAGAAAATCCACATCGGGATATATCTTTACTCTTGCTAAAGAAGTGATATCATGGAAAAGTTCGAAACAAACAGTGACTACATCCTCGACAATGTACGCCAAGTTTGTAGCTTGTTATGAGGCCTCGGGGCAGGTAAATTGGTTGAAGAAATTTGTACTCGGATTGAGAATAATTGAAAGTATAGAAAGACCGATGCGGTTGTATTGTGATAATAACCCAGCAGTAGAATATGCTCACAACAATAGGTCAAGTGGTGCTGCCAAACACATTGACATAAAGTACTATGTTGTGAAAGATAAACTTCGGGATCATATCATAAATCTTGAGCATATACGAACAAAAAAGATGCTAGCGGATCCGCTCACAAAAGGCCTTCCACCCAGTGTGTTCAGAGGACACATAGCCGGCATGGGTTTAAGGGAGAGCCTATGATTCCCAAAGAATAAGAAGGGCCCAGAATGATGAAAAGTTTATTTCCAAAATAGAAAGGTGTGTAGTAGCTGTTAGTCTAATGACATGAATTGTTGTGACGATGAAGCATGCTCTATATACTGATCTGTGATGGAGTTGAAAAGAATTGGACTATTGAACTCGAATGAGAATTGAAGAATTAAAAGAATTGTGTGAGATCTAGGGGGAGAATGTTGGAATTAGATCTCCTCCTGTTAGGCCCAACGGACTAACAGGCCCTAGGTCTGCACCCTGATCGGAGGCGCCCAACCTTGTGGTTGGTGGGCCCCTGTCGCACAGCGCTATAAAGACTAGGTGGGGGCCGGGGCGCCAGGCACAGGTCACGAGGTTCACCTAGCCGCCGCCAACACCCCACCGACATCTAAACCCTAAGTCCGATCTGAAGAGGGGCGCTGCCAGCGACGGGATTCCCCACGACGCCGGCGAGGACCCGGATGACGACGGACGCGACAAACCGACTCTGCTGCGACCAACATGGCGGGCGGTGGCTCCTCGATCCCCGGCGCTACCGCCGCCGCCACTGCACCACCTCCCGTCGACCCCTCATCCGGTCGGTGATGTATATCTCTCTCTCTATATATATCTCCCTCTGTGCATAGCATACGTGTAACACCCACAAATTTGAAATGCATTTAAAATAATAGAAAATGATTTCTTTATGATTTTATGTGAGCATTGAATTTAGTTTAAGAATAATTTTATGGAAATAAAATTTATTTCTAGCTTAGCAACATGAATGTGCATTCATGCAGCTGCATAATTTTTGTTGTGGTGTTTGAGTTTGCAAAACCAGATTTCAAATGAATTCAAAATTGTTTGGAATTTTGGATTTTGGAAAAAGGGAAATAAAAAGAAAAGGAAAAAACATTTCCCACCCCCTGAAACCGGCCCACTCCCTCTCTTCTCTTCTGCCAGCCCAGCGAACGGCCAAGGCCCAGCTCTGCCTCACGGCCCAACCAAGCTCCCGCATCCGCCCCCTCTTCCTCTCTCTGACCACCGGGGTCCACCTGTCGGCGCCGCTCCCTCTCTCTTCTCTCCCTCTCACCCGCTGACCACCGTGTTCCACCTGTCAGCTCTTTCTTCTCCCCCTCTTCTTTGCCTCGGCGACGCAGAGCACGGCAACCGTCCTGCGACGCGCATCCCTCTCTACTCGCCCGAGTACGCGCGTGGACGCGTAGAGAACGGGAACCGCCCCCATGTCCCTCACCCTCTCTGTCTCATTGCTGCTTGGCCCCACCCGTCAGCCGTATTCCACCTCCCGCCGAATTCGGAAGCGCAGAGCTGTAACCGCCGCGAGCCCCGCTCCCCACTCGCCCACGTCCCGCGCCATCGCGCTCGGCTTCACAACCGACCCCCGCATCCAGTGTTCTGCAACCGACGCTATAACGCGGAGCACCGCCTCACTTCTCTCCCGTTTCATCGAATTGCGCCGTCGCCAAACACCACCGCCCGCCGAACATCGCCGCCGTCGCTGAATAGGCCACACCGGAGCCTAATCCGCCTCGGTGAGCTCCGTTCCACGTCCGCAATCTCCCCGCGAACCTCCGAAGCCTGATCTCTCTCTCTGTGCCCTGCTTTTGGCCGCAGAACACTCGACGCCGTGGACGCGGAGCTCTCGGACCGCCGTCGCATGCCGACCGCCATTCTCACCGTCAAGTCACCCTGAGCCATCTCCATTCTCTTCGAAGTCGCGGTGAGCTTCGCCATCGACCCCTCTCTCATCCTGAGTCTTTAATTCAGCATTTGGTAGTCCTTGTGGCACTGGCCGCGTGCGTTCCGCGCCGCCGTCAATGGCGCCGCCGCGGGCAACGCACCCCGGCCGCACACCACCTCGTCCGAGCGTCTCACCAGCACCGCACGGACACACAACCCATCCCAGTGCCCTCAGTTTGGTCGTTACCGCGCCATATCGTCTCGCCCGCGTACACCGATCCATACCGTCAATGGCGCCGCCGCGGACCTCCCTGTTCCGGCAAATCGTCGCTCCTATTGAGCCCTCTGTTGCGCTCGCACAAGCACACTGGTCCTCCCGGTGCTTTTGGTTGAAGCCGAGACGGTCGGAAGTGTCTTCCCCGTGTTTGCCGATGAGCTTGCGCCGCTGAGATCCATGGCGCCGCCTCTGCTCGCGTCTCTGGGTTCATCCGATCGCACCAACGAGTTCGCCTCGCCGTGCTCTCCCTTCCCCTACCCTTGGATTGCGAAACCGTGGTCGGAAACGCCACTCCGACGAGACGCCGGCGAGCTCGGCCCTCTGCTGGCCATGGCGCCGCTGTCAGGAGTCGGTGCGGCGGCGGGGAAAGTTCCCTTTCTTTTTGCGCCGTTGGATCGTGTCTGGGCGGTTGAGATTAGATCTGCGAAGGGGTATGAACCCCGGTCCACGGTGGACCGGTGGACCGCAGCCCGCGCGCGTTTCACGGTTGTGCCCGTGGACCCGCCCAATCCCGGGGCACCCCGTGGCAGCTCTGCCGAACCCGCGCCACAGCGCTGGCGTAATCCCCCGAATACGCTTTCTCGGTTCAGAAAACGTAATCCTGTTCGGTTTATTAGAAAAATGGAAATATGATATTTACAGAAATGCCACTGCCTTAAATTGTTTATAAAAACTTTATTTTAACTCTGATTTGGACGATTCGAATTGCGTTAGATTCGTAATGAAATTCTCTACATGTTAAAACATCTGCTAGTCATGTTTGAATTATTTAAATTCAAGGATAATTCAAAAACTAAAAATGCTCTTAGAGAACTAGTAAAATTCCTATCTTTTGCGTTTTAAATCCGATTTTCGTGAAATTCGTATTGAAATGATCGAAGTAATGCGTAGTATCTATTTATAAACCTTTTAACTATATTTATTGTTGTTGGTGTACTGTTCTAATATTAGTTTTGTTGCTTTGTATGTATGCAATTGGAATGCGTGTTGTTGCAATGTCGTGATCGAGTTCAGGCAGTGAGGAGTTTGTTGGTGATCAAGAGTTCTTTGATCAGGAGTGTTTTGACCAGCAAGACTTTGAGAACCAAGGCAAGTATAGCATGGGACCTACCTTGTTATCCTATTCACCATAATTATGATTTCATGTGCATGTGTTTAATTTGATACCCGTAGTTTAATTCCCTAAAATTTAAAAACCTTTCCTTTTTTTTCCTAGGGAAGCAAGGGTAGTGGCTATGCTTATACAATACTTGATCCCTGAAAATGTTATAAAGTTTAAATAATTTGGGACCTGTTAGGGCAATTGGAAAAAACCCTTTAATAAAACCCTGTTGGCAAAAGCGGGCTGACAGGCTACGGAAAGCACAGGGTTCCCTTTTTAAACTTAGTTAGGCTCTTTTCTAGCCTTAGGGGTTACCCAAAAGGGGCACTTGGTTTTTGCCGACGGTTTAGGGGCCTCGCCGGTTTGGCGTAGGTGCGGGTTTTTATCACCGGGAAAGGGGCCATCCCCCCTTTTCCAACCTGGGCCCCCAAAACGTAGACGAAAACAAAAGGTTTCAAGGAACCCCCCCTCCCTTTGGCATTTTTGGGAGTAAAAACCCGGGGGTTTTGGGGGGATCACGATCCGGGTAAAACCCCAAAACACGCGGGTTAAAACAATACACCCGGTCACGTCACGGGGCCCCCCGGGAAAACAGGGTTTAACAAAATTAAATTGCCACCTTATTCCTTTGCCCCTTCTTTACTATGTTTTGTTTTTTTTAAAAACTTTGGAAGGGGGTAAAAGGGGGAAATTTGGGTCTTAAGCAAACCGGCCCAATAAAAAATTTTGCCAACAAAATGCTGAATGCGAACCCCGTCCCCTTTTTTTGACTTCAAACCCCATGTTATACTGCGGTACGAGTGTACCCCTTGTTTTCTTTAAATTTTTGGAAAAAAAACCCCGGTGGGAAACAGAAAGGGGCTATAGATTTCCTAAATTTCGGTTTGGGGAAAACCATTGCCTTCCTTGGAAAAACCCAAGCAGATGTTTTTCCTTTTTTTATTAATTTCTTGAAGGGGATAATGTTCGTTATTATTAAACTCTGTTGGTACTTTGAAATTTGTAAAAACTTATGTGGGGATTTTCCGGGGCACACATAATTTTATCACCAACGCCCTTGAAATTGGGGTGACAAATAGTATCAAACTTGAGTGATAAGGAAAGCCTGGGTAGCAATGGCTTTAGGGCCTTTTTCTTCTTTTTTTTTCGCTTTCTATCTTTCCTTGTTTTTCAAAATTTTAAAATTTTTTTGTCTTATTCTTTATTTTAAAAATTTTAATTTAAATTTTAAAAAAAAATTTTAGATCCGCCCATCATGATCTCGTCGTCTGGCCCAGCCATTGGCTCAGTTCACCCCAGATTCCCGCCGGGGACATCCAGATGATGAGAGGTGTCCAGTTGGAGGACCGGGAGGAAACGTGTTGGGGAGGCTCAACACGGGGGACGAAAGGGGGGATGGACTAACCTTGCCACCAGCTCCCCCCCTTCCACCCCATTGTCACCCCCTTTTCCGGCTCCCTTTGCCTCGCCCTTTACCGACCCAACACCCCCTCCTCTCCCACCCACCCCCCGGCGAGCCACCAGGGATAGCCCGGGGCCCCCAAACAGACTACAATCCCTTTCCCCCCCGGGGGTACTTCCAAACCTGTTGTGAAAATTGGAGGGTACTACCCAGTGGCCTTCAGTAAACCATTTCTGAGTTCTCTACCCCGGAACAGTTACTGGGAAGGCCAGGGGGTACCTTTTGGTGGGCCAAAAAGTCGGGGGGAGACGTCCCTGGCCTTAACCAAGGTCTTGACAGGGAAACGGGGAAAACCCTGAAACCCAAAAACCCCTGGGGCTTACACATATGAGGGTTTTCAGGTTTCCCCTTAGACCCGTTTAAACTTTGGAACCGAACCCCTTGACCGGGTCCCTTTTGGACCCCACTCAGGCCCCCAAAGAGCTCTAAGGGTGAATGAAATTGCGGGGACCAGGGACAGATCATGACTTTCTGAAATGGTGGATGACTTTTTTGGCCACAACAGGGCCCCAAGTAGAAAGAACCACCCAACCAATCATACTGTGAAGCCCTAGGTTAAAACCTTCCCTCTTTTAAAAGCGATAGTGCACAGTTCTGTTTTTAGGGGAAAAATGATTTTAATGCTTGTTTAATGAACTTGGTTTTTTTGGGGTTTTTTTTTTGAATGTTGCGGGAATCTGAAAGTCTAATGAACACGGAAGTTGAGAGAATTTTTTGATTTTCCACCCTAAAACAGAAGTTATGTTTGATTTCCCAAAAATTTGAGATATAACTTTTTACGACTGCTGTTGTAAATCATCCCCAAAAATTTTTAGTTACACAGACATGTATATGTTTAAACAAGCACAAAACCCCTCATTTTTGCTGAAAAAAGATGGACGGCGGGGTGCAGAGTTCGGGTCGGGGCAGGGCCCCGTGGCGTGGATTTCCCTTCAACCCCCCACCACCACCACCATCATTGCCTGCTGTGTCAGGGGAAATTGGGCATGCAACACAATGATGCAAGCCATATGCATCGCTTGGAGAGCGAGCCTTTTTGGTTCTACTCCAGTCCAAGTTGGGGAAAAAAAGGGGGGAAATTCATGAAGGGACGACCCCCCCTTTTCACCCACCTCCGCCCCTTTGGTGCAGATGATTGGCCCCGTGTTGTGGACAAAAACTGAACTAGAAAAATGAAAATGACACTGAGAAGGTGTTGAAAGCCTTTGGACATTTCAAGGAGAGCCCAAGATTGGTGGGGTCCTTCCGTAGGGCGCCCTGATGAGCTCCTGAAGTCATTTTGGCGGGAATTCAGAGAAAATTCGAATACCACTTCCTGAAGGTTGTGGGTTGAAAACAAGGGAGTTCAATCCCTCAAGAAAGGGCTCAATGCGGGGTGAGTACCGTGACAAGTTTGCTCAATTGTCCGTTTGCTCCACATAATGGCCAGAGATTGTGACAAGTGCGCAGATTCCGAAGGGACTGTATAGGCTGCGCTTCCTAAATTTCCAATGATACCCCAATATAAACCCTTTGGTGAATCACGCTATTGTGATTGAAAATAAGCGCCGAAAAAAGGGAAAAAAGAAGGGGAAGCTACAAGGCGGCTTCAAGCACAACACTTCCCCCTCGACCCCCCCCCCAGCAGAGTTTCCGAAAGGGAACCCAAAGGGGCCCAAATCAGGGGAACAGGGTCGTTCCCTCGCGAAATCAGTTCCAAAAAACCCCTAAAGTCAGAACATATGGAGGCCGCGCCCCCTAGCGGGTCCTAACCAAGCCAGCGCCAGGTGAATCCAAATACCTGGAAATGAAGAGCAACAACCCAACAACAGAAAACAAAAACAGTGTTTCCCCTTTGGGGGAAAAGAGGGCATATGTCTTAAAACGCCCGAGAAAGACCCCAACAACACCCCAGAATCAAAAAACAACCAGCAAAAGGGAAGGTACCAACCACCCCCAAACAGGGAAAGGGGGAACCCCTGATTTACTGAAACACTTGAAGGCACCTGGGGTTTTGAGGGTACTTTAATGTCAACCACCCCCCCACCGTACTCTTTGTCCGGTGCTTTTGCATTCTTTCTACTGAAACTTTTGTTTAAAAGCATAGTAATTTTTTGCGTGCAATGAAAAACCGAGCAAGTAAAATACCCAGGGGTAGCATACTAGCTTCGATGGAGTCCTTCCCTAACTTTCCCTAAGGGGGGTGACTTTGAAGTGAGTCCAGTGGATACCCCTCGGGAAAAGCTAATTTTGGGAATGGATTTGGTGAAACAACACCGAGCAGGATTCAGTGTCAAAAGGAGAAGCGTTGTTGTGGCATACCTAATGGGGATAAAAGGGTTGAGGTAAAATCAAGCAACACAAAAGCCCTTTGAAACCCGTTTCTGGAGATGCCTTTGAAGGAACAAATGGTGGAAAAATTCCGGGTGTTCCCCGAAGAATTAAAGGGATGACCTATCGTGTGTTGGGGTTTCATTGAAAATTTACCTGGTCTGCTCCCATACTAAAAACCATAAGAATGGGGGTTAAAAAAAAATTAGAAAACTTAAGAACAAAAATTTAATGAAATGCAAGAAAAGGGTTTTATCCGCCCCAGTTCTTACCTTGGGAGCACTAGTTATATTTTTGGGGTAAGAAAAAGGTACTAGGAGTGTTGTGGATTACCATTCCAAATGAAGTTTTCATCAAAAAAATACCCATACCCAGAATAGACCCCTTTTGACGTTGAAAAGGGCAGGGGGGTTTCAAAAAAAATCTCCGCCCCGGATACCCCATAAAAAATCCGAGCGGCAGACATACCTAAACGCCCTTCCACAAGATATGGGCTTTTAAGGGGATACGTTATGTCTTTTTGGGGTTACTAAAAGCACCCGCGTACTTTTTGTCATGAAAAAATGTTCAAGGGTTTTTTGGGCAGTTTTTTGTAGTGTTCATAATGACTTTTTGTCTTCTCTAAACTAAAGGGAGCGCGACTCTGGGATGGTTTTGCAAAAACTCAGAAAAAACAGCTGTATGCCAAGGGAAATAAATGTGAGTTTTTGGGTTTAAAAATGTTTTCTTGGGTACGTGGGCTAATGGAGGATAGCAGTAGACCCAAGTAAGGGACGAGATGTTCTAACTGAATCCTCCAAACCCTTTACCAAATCTGTAGTTTCCTGGGTTTTTTGCAGGGTACTTAAAAAGGTTTATTGAGGGTTTTCAAAACTAGCAAAACCAAAGAAACCCCTGCAGAGAAAAATGCCCAATTTGTGTGGGGTTTAAATGTCAAAAAAAACTTTGAAGAGTTAAGAAAAGGGTTTACCAAAGCCCTGACTGCATTACCAATTTTAACAAGGTTTACAATCTACTTGATGCCTCTCGCTAGTCTTGGATGTGTGCTTATGCAAGAAGGAAAAATTGTGGCATAGCACCCGGAATTTAGGGGCATGAGCTGAAATTTCCCTACCCGACTTTGGGAAATTGCAGCAGTGGTCATGCTCAAAGATTGGAGACATACAAAGGGAAAAATTTAAACTTACAGATCATAAATTTGAAATATTTTTCCTCAGTCAGATTGAATCTGGCAGCGTCGTGGGTTGAGCTATCAAAAATTAGATTGGAAGTACATTATCATCCCGGTAAAGGGTAATGTGTGGCCGATGCACTGAGCAGGAAACCCTTTTGCTAATGCTTTAAGAATGAAGCTTTTCCTACTGAAATTTTGTGCTGATAGGAATTCTTTTTTTGGGGTTTCCATTTAACACCATGGAGATAACCATAGAACCCACCCTGGGAAAAAAATACGTAAGGGTCAGTGGAAATCCGAAGCTGAAAAAAATTTCAGAGAATATAGTGCTAGGGGAAAAACCCGGTTTCAGGATGGATGTGATGGACTTTGGTTTGGGGAAAAAAATGTGTTCCCGAATAAATCTACCGGGATGCCAACATCAGAGGCACATGATTTTTTCCTTTTTCTATCATCCGGAAGTACAAATGTCCTAGATCTTAAGAAAATATTTGGGGGTACGGATTAAAAAGGGATGTACGAATATTACCTTGTGGACACATTCAAAGAGTGAAGGCAGAACAAAACCCAAAACCTACCGGTTTACTTCACCCCTGAAAATACCTGAGTGGAAAAGGGAAAAGTGGAAGGACTTATGCGGATTACCCTGTAACAGAGGGATATGACCCTCGGGTAATCGTGGACCCCTTGACTAAATTCTCATTCTACCCGTGAAACTAACTACTAGGCGCAAGACTACAGAATGTATATGGAAAGGATAATGTTATGGAGTCCCAAAAAAAAGATTTTATCTGCAGGGACTCAAATTTACACACAATTTTGGGAGAAATTGCTGAATCCTTTGGGGAAAAAAATTGACTTTCAGTAAGCCCATCATCCAAACGATGGACAAACAGAAAGGACAAAACCAAATTTTGGAAGACATGTTAAGAGCATGTGCTTACAAAATGGGCCATTGGGACAAGAGTTTGCCCCCATGCTGGTTTTCTACAACAAAAGTTACAAATTCTGAAAATGGACCAAAAGGGCCTTTTTGGGGGTAAGTGCATAATCCCTTTTTCTGGAAACCAAACCGGGGAGACTCAGGTGTTTTGGGCCGGGATGTTCTTGAGTGTGAAGAAAAAGTAAGAAAAAAAAAAAAAACTTAAAGTTGCACAATCCCGCCAAAAGAGCTAGCAGACCCCGCAGAAGGGGGCTGTCTTTGAAAATTTTGGGGATTTTGTGTTTTGAAAGTGTCTCCCAAAGAAAGTGTAAAAAGGTTCAAAATAAAGGAAAGCTAGCTCCAAATTTTGGACCTTTTCAAATTCTTTTGGACGTGGAGAGGGAGCTTTTCATTTGGGGTTACCTGAAAATTGTCAGGGGTACATGAGTAAACTACGTATCTCATTGAAGAAGTGTTTAAGGGTACCTGAGGACAAACCCCCTTTGAAGAACTTACTAAAAGGAGATCTCCTATGAAAAGTACCCATAAGAAACTTGGGGAAAGCAGGAAATTTACGAGGGCCAGGTTTAAAATGTGCAAGGGTTTAGTGGAAAAAGATACACGGAAAACAAAACTACTTGGGAAAGAGAAGAAGACCTGAGAAAGCTTTCCCGCAACTGTTTGAGTACGTCCCCTGAATCCGAGGGGAGATTCCTTTTAAGGTGGAGAAGTAAAAACCCACAAATTTGAAAGCATTTAAATAATAGAAAATGATTTCTTTTTGATTTTTGTGAGCCCTTGAATTTAGTTTTGAATAATTTTTTGGAAAAAAATTTTTTTCAAACTTGCAACAGAATGTGCATTCACCAGCGCTAATTTTTGTTTTGGGGTCTAGTTTGCAAAACCAGATTTTAAAAAAATTCAAAAATTTTTTGGGGAAATTTTGGGTTTTGGGAAAAAAAGGGAAAAAAAAAGAAAAAGGAAAAAAAATTTCCCTCCCCCTGAAACCGCCCCCCCCTCTCTTTTCTTTTTGCCAGCCCAGCGAAACGGCCAAGGCCCCGCTTGGGCCCCAGCCCAAACCCAAATCCCGCATCCGCCCCCTCTTTTCCCCTCTGACCCCCCGGGGGCCACCGTCGCGCCGCTCCCCTCTTCTCTCCCTTCACCCCTGACCCCCAGGGCCCCTTCAGCTCTTTCTTCTCCCCCTCTTCTCTGCCTCGGCGACCCCCAGAACCGGCAACCTCCCCCGCGCATCCCTCTCGCTCGCCCCCGTAGGTGTGGACCGTTGAGAACGGGAACGCCCCCACGTCCCCCCTCCTCTTCCCCTGTGCTTGCCCCCCCCTCTGTCTTTCCCCCTCCCCCCCGAATTTTGGAAGGCAGGTGCAACCGCCGGACCCTGTCCCCAAAATCCCCACGCCCCCGCCCTCGCGCCGGGTTCGCAATCGACCCCCCATCCAATGTTCTGCAACCCGGGGTTTTTAAATGGAGCACCGCCTCCTTCCTCCCGTTTATCGAATTTTCGCCGTCGCCAAAAAACCCCGCCCGCCCAACTCGCCCCCGTCGCGGAATAGGCCAAACCGTTTCCTAATCCCCCTCGTGAGCCCCTTTCCCCCCCGCGATCACCCCCGAACCCCCAAAGCCTGATCTCCCCTTGTGTGCCCCCTTTTGGCCGCAGAACACCGACGCCGTGGACGCGGACTCTCGGGCTGCCGTCGCAGCCGCCCCCCATTCTGCCTCAAGTCCCCTAGCCATCTCCTTCTCTTCGAAACGCGGTGGCTTCACCATTGTCCCCTCTTCTTCTATCTTTTTAAATTTAGCATTTGGGAGTCCTTTGTGGCACTGGCCCCGTGCGTTCCGCCCGCGTCAATGGCGCCGCCGCGGGCAGCACACCCCGACCGCACCCACCCCTCCGGCGTCCACCACACCGCAAACACACCACCCATCCCCGTGCCCCCAGTTTGGTCGTTACCCCGGCGCCGTATCGTCCGCCCGGTACACCGACCATACCTCAAGGCGCCGCCGCGGGCCTCCCATTTGGGAAAAACGCCGCTCCATTAGCCCCCCTTTTTGCCTCGCACAAGCAAAAACCGGCCCCCCGTGCTTTTGGTTGAAGCCGAGACGGTCGGAAGTGTCTCCCCCGCGTTTGCCGACGGCTTTTCGGCTGGGCCCCCTGGCGCCGCCCCTTGCTCGCGTTTGGGGTTTCATGAGCGCACCAAAGGTTCGCCCCCGGCCTCCCCTTCCCCCCACCCTTTGGGTTGTGAACCGTGGGGCGGAAATGCCCCCCGCGAGACGCCGGCGAGCCGGCCCTGCTGGCCTGTAAAGGGTCAAGATGCCCCAAAAGGGGGGGGATTGGGCTCTTTTTTAAATTTTTAAACAAATTAAACCTATAAAAAGCCATTAACCCCCTAGTTCCCACCGCCCTTGTCTGTCCTAGCTAAAAAACATTAACAAGGCAATGAAAGTGAAAACTCCTACCAATTCTAGATAATTGAAAGACAATGCAAAATAATGCGGTAATAAAGGCTAGGGAAAGGATCTTGACACGGCGATTTTTTGCCGAGGTATCGGGATCGACACTCCCCCAAACCTCGTTGGCACCTCGCAAGGTATAGCCCCCCCTCAATCCCGTGAAAAGGGATGATGCTCTCTACGGGCTGATTCTTCGCCACTCCGGCTGGGTGAATCGCCCACAACCGATCCAACGTCGATGGAAAAAGGGCCGCCGAAAATTTCTCCGCGATCACCTTCCTCTGAGCACCACCGGACCGCTAGGTGATGTCGATCACCAAGATAGCAAGCCTCGTCTTTGCTTGACCACTCAAGTTTCACAACTAGAGGATGCCATTTGGGACTTTTGGTGAACTAGAGGAGGATGGAGGGTTTCGCAATCCCTCTCCTCCGGGCCTCTTCCCTCTTTTTCCCAAACCCCTTTCCAAAAAACCACAACTCAAATAGAAAAAGGTAAGGGGGGGAGAGAAGTGGGGGGGGCTATAAAAACCCCTGAAAACGCCTCGGGCGACAATTTTAATTGGGCGAGGGCGCTCCGCGCATCCCAACGGCTATTCTTTTCATAGTTGAGGCACGGACGCTCCGGCCCCTAGCGACGGACGGTCCGACCCTCTGTCTAAGGGCTATTCTGACCCCTGTTTCCCAGCGACGAACGCTACGTCACTGGCGACGCCCCAACCCGCGCCCGACGCTGAGTTCTGGCTGGGTTAAAAAACCCCTCTTAAAAGGGTTCGAGGGACGCTCTTCCCACGTCCACGCCGGCCGACGACAGCGTCCAGGGCCCTGAAAAACTAGCAGAAAAAAACCCTCTCGGGAAGGGCCATGGACGCTTGACCCAACCACCCACGTCCCGGCGCCTTTTCCACCGAGGGACGGGTTTCCACGCCCCTACCGGGACGCCAAACGCCCAGAAAAAGTTTTTGAAACTCCATTTTTCGCGCGATGAAAATGGAATTATTCTAGCTATCTACGGTCCCCATAGGCTTGCTTAGAGCAAGAAATCAAGTGTGCACCACACCAAACATAAACTTTCCTAAGTCAACTACTAGTCTCAACCCCTCTTAAAGACGGTAAAAAGGGAAAAAAAGGAACCCCCTATCTAATTCAAATGCTCTTCATCCCCTTATGCACTTACCCATCATTCTAGGGTCTTCATCATGTCTCCTTAAAAAACAAAAAGATATCCATTTTGGGGGCTAAGTGATGACCATTAACCCATTCTGCTTGATCACTATGGCTAACTACGCAAGCCTCTGCAAAACACTGTTACCAAATAATCTCAAATTTGTCGATAATCACCAAAACCCCAACTGGGCAAGTTTCTTAATCTCCCCCTTTTTGGTGATTGACGAAATAAAAATTCGATATGGATGAAGTTTTGGTTAAGATTCAAGGTACTTGAAGGGTGGCAAGGGTTAGTAAAATTGTAATAAAGCATACTTGCTCCCCCCAAGCCAAATCACAAAAATGGTACTCATGGATATAATAAAAAGCATACCTCTGATATTCTAAAAAGGGTATTGGAGTAAAGCGTGGAACTCAAAATCGTTAAGCAAGGAGATATATCATAACCATAGACAACTCATAAAATGTATTAGAAAAAACCCAAGAGTTTGCCATGCAACCATTTAAATAAAACAACCAAATCACATCACACATATAACAAATCATAAAAAGACATGATGAAAGAGTACGGGGAAATAAAGCATACAAAGACCCAAATCCCTCCCCCTATCTCAAACCGACCCTCTCCCCCCCTTTGGCGTCTAGCACCAAAAACTAAAGTCGGGGCAGAGAAGAACGAAGTAGGGCAGCTCTGGATCCAGCATGATGAAGTCCTAAAGGGTGGGACCTCTGACTCACTACACGGTCTCTCCCGGGTGAGGTGCAACGGGGGGGTCTCTAAGCTTCACTGGCCCCTCTAGACTGCGGTCTAAACTGACTCCCCTAGGCTCCCCGGGTCCCCTGGGACGGCCTCCTTGTACGGGCCGGGGGGCCCGACGATGAAAACTCGGGCGGGGGGGACGGGGGGCACTCTAGTGCCACTAGGGACATCCCCTGCAAACCATGCAGCATCTGACCGGAGAGGCACTGCCACTGTAACCTCTCTGTAGAGATATGGCATCTGTCTGAACGGCGCTAGAGGTGGGGTGATGTCTGTGCCGACTGCCGGGTGCTTTCCCGACGATGCAACTGGGAGGGGTGATGCCTTCCCGGAAATCCACTGCATCTCTGAGCGGGGTGGACCTGCGACACCCCGGGGGATTTTTCTCCCGTGATCTCAAGATAGGAACACAATCTCCGGGGCCTCTGCTAGATTTTTTTCCCCGGTGGGAGTGAACCTGTCTGGAACTCCCCGGGGTGAAGCTATCCAAGAGGACACCTGGGCCTGGGAGTCGGGTACTCGGAAAGCTGCGGCTGGAAGGGGGGTGTAGCTGGTGCCTGACTCGCTGCCCTCTGGACGGTAACGCGGAGGGGGCACCACAACCCCGGGGGGCCTGCGGTGGAGAAGTGAACGCTGCTGCTAAACTCCGGGCAAGGAACTGAGGCGGGGAAAGTCTCCCCCGAGCACAGGCCAAAACGCTCAAGTAAATGTCGAGTCTTCTAATTCTCCCTGCTGAGCTATAGGCTAGGAACTGGCGCGGGAACTAATCCTGCCTACCTGTGTCTTTGCCTGGGCTGCCACTGCTCTCAGTGACCCCTCCTAACCGCAGCCGTCGTCTCTGCTCCTCTGCCTGGCGAGACGCCCCCTCCTGCTCCTAAAGAGTATAGTAAGCAAGGTAGCCTCTGGGGAACTGGAAAGCCGGGACTGGACGGCGCAGCTTGCCTGCCCACCGCCCGGGTCATGGGTCATCGGTGATACCCGGCAGGGGCGGTGCCCTCCAAGCTGTCAAGCGAGATCCTCCTAAAGACTGTCTTGCAGCTTATCATCTCGGCCCAAATCTCTAGCTCCCCTGAGAATCTGCTCAACTGTCGCATCTGTACCTCGGCTACTGTGGTGGCACTCGGCCACCTGGGCCCGGGTCTGTAGCTCTGCGGGGGGCAGGCAAACTGCCAAAAGGGCCACAAGCTGGCCACGATAAGGGGAACTCAGAGCTGCCTCGAAAGGGGTAACTCTCATAACACC
Source organism: Microstegium vimineum (assembly GCA_022036555.1). Classification (NCBI taxonomy): domain Eukaryota; kingdom Viridiplantae; phylum Streptophyta; class Magnoliopsida; order Poales; family Poaceae; genus Microstegium; species Microstegium vimineum. The sequence goes on from CM039133.1 coordinate 19,244,624, forward strand.
TGACCCTCTTGGCAACAACAAGTATGAGATCCAATGAGCGAACTGTAGCTCCCAAATGCCTCTAAACCCCCAGCAGCAATGATATCCTCACCGTAAAACATAAAACCCAAGTCGAACTGCCTTCCGAACAATGTGAGCTAGGAGCCAAAGCGAAACAGTGATAGTATCCCTAGCTCCAACCGGGAGAAATCCGTCTGAGGACCTCGTGGAGGACCGAGCCAGGAGTGGGGTCACGGCGTAGGGCTCGAACCCTCAGTGAACGGCGCTGAAAGCACGGACTGACAAAGTCTGTGGAGGCACTATACCATCGTGAGGTCGGCGAGGGCCCCTGATCCCCATACAGAGACTGTGTATCCTGGTAGGTGGGGTCCAGGTGAAATAGCTCTCAAATTTTGGCAGCATAACCCTGAAGTCACGTCCCGGGTATGCAAAGGGCAAGAACTCGTATCAGGTAAACCACAGAGAGGCATAGAAGGTAAACCGCTCCTTCTGATGGGCCCCCCTGACGCCCATAAAGTCTGTCAATCCCTGATGTACTGAGGTCTGCGGATCCTGCCCACCGCCCCCCAATCTGGCAAGGGGCAACCCTGGGGCCCCCGAGAGAGCATCGTGTCAACGTATGCTCTGTAAAAGCCCTCGTGCACTGATATAGAACTCACGCCCGGCACGGGGTCTCTCTGCTGGAAACCAGGTCCGGGAAGAAACAAATCGAAGCAGCTGGACTTGCTTCCTGTGATACTCTGACCTGGGCCTCACTGTTCGGGAAGCCGGTCCTGGGGGCTAGGTGGTGCACCTACCTGGGGAAGGGTGACTCACGGCTCATCAGTCCCCAAATAGTACAATGGCCCCAGCCTCTGTCGGCTCAGTCACGGGGACGGGCTCGTCGCTGGTGCCTCTGAAGCCCGAGGGGTCGACACTGGAGGTGGGGGGGACCACCCGCTCCAGGCGGGCAGAGCCTCAACCCGGGCACGACGTCCTCCTCGCTCAGCTATCCGGGGGCCCCCCCCTCGCACTGCAGAGCACTACCGGTCGGATCCCCGCGGGCCTCTTGCCTTCCGAAGATTACCTTCTCTTCCCCTTTCCCCGGTCATGGGTGGACACGGTGGAGGTGGGGGGTCACCCCCACTACCGGGAGGGGACCTGCATCCTCCTTGCCATACTCTAGTCTTTGCTATCAAACCACTAACAGGAAAACCCTCAAGAAACACCCCACAAGCTCACTGTCAATCAACACGTCCCTGACCCTTTGACAGCCACAGAACCAAACAACTGAAAGAGTGGCACACCGGCCCGGGACTGTCCTCGCAAGGCTTTCCTCGACCCGACTCGGGGCTTTGCCCCGATTTACGTCACGCCCACTGTCTGATTCTCTGATCAACGACCAACTACCCCTCCGAGATAGATAGAAATAAAACCCAAAAAAATTTAACGGGAGGTAAGGATCTTTTAGAAGCATGAAATTGGGAAGGAATAAATCGTGATACCACTCCATACCTCGAGCCTTGATAAAAAGGGAGAGAAGGCGAAAGATCCTCAATCTTCAAAACCACAATCCGCAATCTGACTCCGCAAACCGTACCCAATCAAGGCAGGGGAGGGGTTTGGGTTTGGCAAGGGAATTGCAAATTAGAGTGAAAGTCTTTGAAGTTGAATTTTCCCTTTGGGCACCTCCTTGAAAAAGACCCATTGGAAAAGAGTGACTCCCACGCTTGAAGTACTCAAGGAGCGCAACTAGGGCAAGGACCCTTTGGGCGGGGGCGGAGCAAGGAGGGCTGGGGCGCGGAATGCATAAAGGGCAGGGAGGCGATGGGGAAGGTCCAGGGCAGGGATGGCATGCGGGGGAGGGGCGCGGCTCGAGGACAGGGGGCGGTACAGAGGCGGCGGCGGCGCTGGGGAGCTCACGAGGGCACGGGAGGAGGAACGGGGTTAGGGTTTGGTCAGACGCGCGGGGGCGAACTGAGGGGATGGGGGAGACAGAGAAACATCGGGGTTTTTCTAAAAATTTCGCCTTTTATTTTGCGACGGACACTCCACCGAGCGACGGACGCTCCCGGTATCGAGGGACGCTCGGGGAGCGTCCGACGGCATCGCCCCGGGGGTTTACCAGAGCCGTTTGAAACCCCAGTCGCATTGACCGGGCGGACCTCCACGACGGACGTTTGGGGAGAGCGTCTGCGCCCTGTTAGGGGGGCAATTTTTATCTTCAGTTCACGGACGCGGGAAATTTGACACCGAGCGCCCGCGGCAGCGTCCACCCCTTTAAAAAATAGAATTTTTCAAATTTTCTTTTGCGTTTTTCCCCCAACCAAGTTCCAATCCTAATAAGATCCAAATAACACTTGATTGGACTGAATGAGAACCATCTCTAAAACACTCATTTTCAATTATTTTCCCATGGGCTTAAATTTATTTTTTAGCTAAAAATATTAAAAATGGAAGCCCCAAAGGGAGACATCATAGGGCCACAATAGGGAATTGAGTGATTTGAGCGGGAAGCCCCCCCAAAGGGTTATCAGGAGGTTCTCAAAAAAACTTAATCGAAGAAAAAGGGCAAAAAACACACATCATATGCTATGCATACGAAAAGTGAATCTATTTGCTTCAAGTTTAAACCCCGGGGTTAAGCTTTTCCACGCTTTGAGGCTTTCTTAAACCGCGTTCCAAGCCTATGTCATTACCATTTTTAAACAGTTATATTACATATAAATGAAAGGTTTCACACAAGATCTTTTTTTTTAGTAAAATTAGAGAATCAAGCACATTTAACCGCTCTCAACCTCAAAAGTTGTTTCATCGAGTGGTTTAGTGAAGATATCCGCCAATTGTCTTTGCTCTTAACTCCAAATAGTGTTTTGTCTTTCCCCAGCCACATATCTCTAAGAAAGTATGGCGAATATCAGGTGCTTTGGGGCGAGAGTGTTGAACCGGGTTTTTTGCAAGTTTTACGGGCTTTTTTATCACACAAAAGTGGAACTTCTTTTTAAAAACAAACCCTAATCAAAGATGTTTTGGGGCATTACAAATTTGTGCCCAACTGCCCCCAGGCAAGTATTTCCGCCCGGCGGTTGAAAAAACCACACTATTTTGCTTCTTTGAGGACCAAGAAACAATGATCTTCCTAGCATGTGGCACCCCCCCGAGGGACTCTTCCTATCAACCTTACAAACCCGGCGTAATCCGAATTTGGGAAAACCCAAATATTGGGAAGGGGGCCCTTTGGGGAAACCCAAAAACCCATCTAGGGGGGGCCTTAATCCTAAGGGTTCTTTTTAAACCCCACAAAGATGCGACTCCTTAGGGTTTGCTTTAAACCAGCACACATACACACACAAACAGATATCCGCCTAGAAGCGGGAGGTAAAGAAACTACCAAACTAGAACGATAAAAGTTTTTTCGATCGTTACCCCCTCACGAGATCGAGAGCCCATTATAGGCATTGGGGGCTGATTTTCTTTCAATCCTCCATCTTGGGTTTTTTTGGGCACTCATAAGTGTACTTCCTTGAGATAGAAAGTACCCCCCTCTCAAATTCTTCACTTGGGAAACCTAGGAAAAAGGTTTGCTCGCCAATCACGACATCCGAACTCCTTTGGGCATCAATGCATCAAAATTCCCTTTCTATGCCTGGTTCGTTGACCCAAATATAATGCTCGACAACTTGGGGAAAAAAAAAGATCTCTCCATCTAGCCCTTGGTGAAGAGTGTGGTTTCCCCTTTCCCATCTTGAACCCTTCTTGCTAGGGGGAATCCCCTTTCCCCTCAACCAACTCTTGGAGCTTCTTCAATCCATAGAGGCCTTGGGGCAACCATACACATGATTTGGGCAATTTGGGCCTTCAATCCCCGGGGGGTTGGAGACAAAAAACAATTTTTTAATGAAACCATTTAAGAAAGGCCCTCTTCACATCCCTTTTAAAAAGGTTCATTTATGGGGGTGAACATATCCAAAAGGGAAAGAATGGGTTTATCTTGCAACCGGGGCAAAGGGCTCCCCAAAAACCCAACCTTCAACTTGGGGGAACCCCTTTGCCCCCAACTTGCCCTTTTTCCCACAACCACCCCTTGCACTTGCTTGTTTCCCAAACCCCACTTGGGGCCAAGATTCTTGCCCTTTGGGGTTTTCAACTAGTGCCACACTTCGTTCCGGGGGAAGTTGTTCAATTCTTCGGCAGCGTTTACCCAACCGGATCCGCAAGTGCATCCTCCACACTAAAGGCTCAACAAAGGAAAAAAAGGGGTGAGTTCACATAAAACAAGTTTAGATCGGTTTTTTACCCCCCCCTTATGACTCCCTAGATGGGTCTTTAGGATGTCTTGAAGCATAGGGTAATCTTCTATTGATCTCTTGAGGAGGAGGTTTTGGGGCTTCAATATGCTTTCTTCAGCCTCGGGTTATTTGAGGGGGTTTAGGGCTTTGAGCTTCCCCCCTTGATCTCCTTCATCAACTTGAGGCGTTGAGGTGGGGGAGGACTGATTTGCTTCATCTTCAACTTCTTCCACCCCTTGGGGTTAAGCACCAATTGCATGTTCTTCATTGCCTCCCTCAAGGGTTCATCACCTACATCACAAGATTTTCATGCCTTCTTTAAGCCATTTGTTTCATCAAACTCCAAGTCATTATTTCTTCCCAACTAAGCCGGGGGATTTGTTAAATACACGGGAGCCCTTGGATTTAAGTGAATACCCAACAAAAAAACCAAGTCAATCTTTTTTTTGAACTTGCCCAATGTTGCGCTTTTGTAGATGTACCTTTTCAACCAAACACTCGAAAAAGGGTATATCCGGTTTCTTTTCCATTTACAAGCCATAGGGGGTTTTTTGAGAATCTTGGGCAAAAAACCGATTGGCCGCATAGCATGCGATGTTGATTGCTTTGCCCAAAACTTTTCGGGGGGGTTTTTATCACAAGCATTGATCTTGCAAGATGATAATGCTGGGTTTTTCCCCTCACTACACCTTTTTTTTGAGGGGGATATGTGGTGGATATTCTGCTTATTTCCCAAATCATCACAATAGTCCCTTTAAACTTGGGTTTTTACAAACTGGTCCCATTGTCACTTCTTACTTTTGATCTTTACATCAAAATCAATTTTTGGGTCAAATTGCAAACTTCTTTAATATTGATTGATTTCTCCTTTGTCTTGAAGAAAGAAAACCCAAGTATATTAAGATCTCAACTACCACCAAACAAAATAATTTCCGCCAAGGCACTAGGGGGTATCCAAATAGATCCATGTGGTCTCTAGAACCTTGAGGTTGACATGAAACTTTGGGGGATGAGTTTTGCTACTTCTTTTCCGGCTTGACAGCCTACAAAGTTTGTCTTTTTCCCAAACACCCCACCTTCACACCCCTAACCAATTCCTTCTGACAACTTCTTCAAAGTTGACATTCCCACATGTGCTAATCTTCTAGCCAAGCCAAAACCCAAAAAACTCTTGGAGAAAAGAAATGTTTGCAAAATACTTCATTTAGGAATCCACTGGTAAGATTGTTGTCCGAAAACCCCTTTTAATATCAATGAAGAACTTTAACTTGGCACAACACCTCATTTGGAGTGAAAAACATTTAACCCAAGACACATAGTTGTCCCACCGATAGCAATTTAAAGCTCAATGATTGTACTGCAAGACTTCGATATTTTATTTATCATTTTAGATTGCCACTTTGCCTAACCTTGTACTTTGCCTTTTTAATTGTCCCCCCAAAGGGAAACTTGTATTGCCCTTCACAATCTTCCCCAAGTGGTGAACACCGGGAGTCACCGGTCATATGGATGCACCACTATCAATCACCCAATGACTTCCACCGGGCTTGATTCACCTAACACAAGCAATTGGATTAAACTTGTTTTTGGGGAACCCCCCACTTGGCGAGGTCCCCAAACCTGTCCACCAACTCCCTTTGCAACCCAACACTTTGGGCTTGTTCTTCATCTTTTGGGCCGAGAAAACAACTTGAGGTCTACCCTTGGAGCCTTTTATGATGAAATGTGCATCTGAGCGAAACCTTATGTGCTTGGGCAAGGTCTTGGAGGTGATCTTGCATTGGATTAAGGTGACCCTCTTGACCACATCCCAAAACCCTCTTGGGGTTGGGCCCTTTGGGGTGTCATATTGCTTTTCCCTGGCCTTGTTTTTGTAAAAGTTCTTGGTTCTATCTTACCTTGGCCCTTTATGATTTGGTTCCCTTGAAACCCAAAAGCCGGGCTTTTCGGTCTTCTGATAGCGTTTATCAAGAGCTCACTTGAAGTTGTGACCCTTGGGGAACTTTTCCAAAACCCCTTGTAACTTGATCTCCAACCTTGCTTTGCATTTTTTCCCCTTTTAGAGAATTGATCAAGGTCAAGCATCTTTGTCATCTTTTTTGGCGACTTGATATGAGTGGCTTCTTGCCTTTAGGTTGATTAGCTCTTCCTTGACTTGGAATTTCTTTTTCCTCTCTTCACATAGTCATCATGCTTGGGCCCCCAAATACCTCTTGCCCTTGCACTTTCATTTTCTCACTAGCAACTTCATCAAACAAGTCCCACAAAAATAGCTATATCCACTTTAAAAACCGGTTAAAACAAAAGTGTAAAGATTTTTTGAAACAATTCATTAGCTACACAATTCCATGTTCATTTTTAAACTTGTTTAGTCATCTTTTGCAATTGTATCTTTATTGGGGCTCTTTTTTTGCCCCCTCAAGCTTACATGTTTCTCATTTGCTTTCTTGAGTGAGGGTTTGAGCTCCCCATGCTAATGAAAGAGATTTTTTCTCAACTTCAATTTACATTTGCATAGTCAAGTCATCAAGCTTTGCATGCAAGTTACCATTGGCTTTCTCTATGATTTTCCCTTTTTCCTTTATACTTTCCCATAGCTTTGTGAAATTATTTCAAATTTCAATTAGCTCATCATAGGAAGGGGGCCCAAACTACATCACTATCATCACTAGAGCTAGCCTCATCATCACTACCTCTTTTTGTACCTTTTTGTCACTTTTTTAAAAAATGAGCAAGGGTGTAAGGATAACCCCGGGGAAAGATGGAGGGGGGGGCGGGAGTAATGAAAAACACCAAGGGGGCCACCTTCTCTTTTTCACTTTCATCTCCGGGAAAATAACTTTAGTCTTCAATTCGGGGAGCCAATCACCAACAATGTAGCTTTTCCATTCTTCTTCTTCTTTGGGAAATTTAAGTTTTTTCTTTTAGTAAAACTTTACTCCATTCTTTCACTTCTTTAACACTTTGGTTTTTTCTTCACCATGAGAGCGAGATCACACATCATCATCCTTGTGCTCTCTACAAGACTTGCATCTTGTTCTTCTGCGGGGGATGCCCTTTAAGCCAGTCCTTCTTTTCCCCTTCCCTTTTTTTTTCTTTTTGGAGGGGGAAGATGACCACCATCCCCAAACTTAGTACATCTCAGGCATTGATCTCCCAAAATTTTGTTGGGGTAAGCGGGGGAGAGATCTCCCTTGGGGAAGCACCGTGACGATTGGCCAACTCCAATGGGGAAACACAAAGAACTTTTTACCACATTGGCCGGTTCCTTTGGTTGAACCGAGCCCCCTTCAATTTCCCCTACAATAATGTTTTAGACTGAGTACATTTCATTTGCATTTTTATTTGCAGCATAAGAAGAATTGAGCTTAGCCATAACCGTGATAGCGTTTTTTCAAGCCACCTTTTGTGCCTTTGAAGGGCACAAATAGGAAAAACCCCAACTCAAATGCGTCTTTGGGATTACGCACTCGGTTTTAATACATCCTTGCTAATCCACGAAAAGTAGTTCTTTTCTTGGCATTGTGCTTCCAAAGTTAGGTCCTCCGCGAAGAGAGTACCTCCCTTTGTGGGGGCTTTGAGCAGCCCCCGTCAACGGCCTCTAAATAGGCCCCCATACAATTTTAATAAAAAATCGCTCCCTCGAACATGGGAAGTGGTCCTCCCCATGGGATATCTTTCCTAGTCGGAACCTAAATTTTAAACAACCCCGCTTTATACCAATTTAAAGATCAAGATTCCCAAAAGGGGGGGGGGTGAATTGGGGTCTTTTTTTTTTCTAAAACAAGAATTAAACCTATAAAGAGCCAAATTAAAACCCCCAGTGCCCACCCCTTGTGTGTCCTAGCTAAAAGCGGGAACAAGACAATGGGGAACAAAAACTTCCTTCCAATCAGATGAATTGAAAGCAATGCGGAAAGTAATGCTAATAAAGAGCTGGGGAAAGAGATGCTTGACCGGGGATGTTTTTTCCGAGGTATCGAGGAGTCGACACTCCCCCCTATCCTCGTTGGGGCACCTCAAAAAAGGTATAGCTCCCCCTCAAACCCGCGCAAGGGATGAGTCTCCCACGGGCTGATTCTTCGCCACTCTGGCCGGGAATCGCCCCCAAAAAAAACCGATCACCAACGCGATGGAGAAGGGCTGCCGACAATCTTCCGGGGATCACCTTTCCCCGAGCAACAAAACCGGGCCGCTAGGGATGTCAATCACCAAGAGTAACAACCTCGATCTTGCTTGACTCACTCAACTTCACAATAGAGGATGCACATTGGACTCTTTGGGTGAACAAAAGAGGATGGAGGATTCGCGAATCACTCTCTCTCTCTAGGGCCTTGCTCCTTTTCCCAAACCCTTTTCAAAAAACTCGCAACTCAAAAGAGCAAAGGCCCGGTGGGGGAGAAGTGGTAGGGAAAAAATAGACCCCTGAAAACGTCCGGCGGGGAATTTAAATTGGCGACAAACGCTCCGTCGACTAGGCACGATGGTCCGTCGCATCCCAAAGGCTAGTTTCGTTTATAGTTAGCGACGAGCTCCCCCGCCTGGCGACGGACGGGCCACCCTCTGTCCAAAAGCATTCTGACAACTGTTCCCGCGACGGGCCTACGTCACTGGGGGAGGGGACCCACCACAAAACGCCGACGCTGAGTTTTGGCTAGGTTGAAAAACACCCTCCTGGGAAGGGCGACGGACGCTCTTCCCAGCGTCCGACGGACCCCCGAAAAACTTAGCCAAAAACAACCTCTTTTTGGGGAAAGGGCCACGGACGCTTGGCTCCCCCAACCCCCCCAGCGTCCGGCCTTTTTCCATGCGAGAGACAAACGTCCCCGCCCCTCCAGGAGCTCCGACCCCCAGAAAAAGATTTTGCAAAATCCGTTTTTCGTCGCGATGAAAATGGAAGTTTTCTAGGCTATCTTACAGTCACCCTAGGCTTGCTTAGGCTAAAAAGCAATGTCACCACACCAAAAATAAACTTTTCCCAATCAAGCTACTATCTCAACCCCCTTAATATAGGGCAAAGGGAAAAAGAGAAGCCCCCTCTAATTCAATTCCCATCTCCTTTTTGCACTTAGCCTATCATTTTAGGTCTTTATCATGTCTCCCAAAAACAAACGATATCCTCTTGGGCTAAGTAGACCTTTTGAGCCCAGTCTCCTTTATCACTATGGCTAAGCTACGCTAGCCTCTGCAAAAAACCTTTCCAAATAAACCTAATTGTCGATAAACACCGAAAACCCAAATAGGGCCTGATTTTTCACCATGGCGCCCGCCGTCAGGAGTCGGTGCGGGGGCGGGAAAGTTCCCTTCTTTTTGCACCTTTGGATCTATCTGGGGGTTGAGATTAGATCTCAAGGGATAAACCCCCGGGTCTACGGGACCGGTGACCGCAGCCCCGCCTTCACGGTTGTGCCCGTGGACCCGCCCAATCCCGGGGGCGCCGCGTGGCAGCTCTCCCGAACCTGCGCCACAGGCTGGCGAAACCCCGAAACGCTTCTCGGTTCAAAAACGTAATCCTGTTCGGTTTTTTCCCAAAAAATGAAAATCTAAAATTTTCAAAACCCACCCCCTTAAAAATTGTTTATAAAAACTTTTTTTAACCCGTTTTTGGGATTTTTTCAATTTGCGTTAGTTTCGAATAAAATTTCTATACAGTTAAAACATGCTAGTCTTTTTTGGATTATTTAAATTCAATATAATTCAAATCAAAAAATGCTCTTAGAGAACAGAAAAAATTTTTACTTTTGCTTTTTTAAAACCCATTTTCGGAAATTTTTGTTAAATATCGAAGTAATGCTAATCTTTTTTTAAAAACCCTTTTTTCCTATTTATTTTTGTTGGGTGTACTGTTCTAATATTTTGTTTTTGTTTCTTTGTATGTATGCAATTGGAATGCGGTTTTTCAATGTCGTGATCGATTCAGGCAGTGAGGGGTTTGTTGGGACAAGAGTTCTTTGATCAGGGGTTTTTGACCACAAGACTTTGAGAACCCAGGGAAGTAACATGGGACCCCACCTTGTTATCCTATTCACCATAATTTTGATTCATGTGCTTTTTTTAATTTGATACCCGTATTTAATTCCCTAGAATGAAATCCTTTACCTTGTTTCCTATGGATATGCATATTGTAGATGGCTATGCTATATAACTAAAACTGATCCCTGCCCAAAAGTTATAAAGCTTTAAGAATTGGGATCCTGTATGGGAATTGGGAAAATAAACCCTTTAATATAACTCACGTTGGGAAAAACTGACTGACATGCTACCGTGAGAGCTACATGGCTCTGGCTTTATTAGTATAGGCTCTTTTCTACTCGTTTGCGTTACCCAAAGGGCGCATTAGGCTCTTTCCCAGCTGGTTATAGTGCGGGCCCCTTCCGAGTTTGACGTAGGCGCGGGTCTTTTTCTACCGGGAAAGGGGAGCTCTTCCCCCTTGCCAATCCTACGGGCCCCAATCTTGTTAACGAGATACTATGAAAGGTTTCAAGTAAACCCCCGCCCACTCACCTTGGCATGTTTTGGGGGGTAATTAACCCGGCATTCGGGTCACGACCCGGGGAAAGATGCACAACCTTTGCAAGTGTTAAAACTGATATATAGCCGTGCTCACGGGCACGAGCGCCCGGAAAACTGACGGGTTTTAAATAATTAAATTGACCAACCTTTATGTTCATGTTGCCACCTTTTTAAAAGATGATGTTTATGTTTCTTTAAAACTTTTCAAGGGGAAAGTGGGAACATTTTGGGGCTTAAGCATAACCTGTGCTACCTAATAATAAAATTTTTGACCAACTAAAAGTGCTGAATGCAGTAAGCCAGGTCAGCCTTTTTGAGCTTCATAACCCCATGTTATACTGCTGAGTACGAGTGTACTCACGCTTGTTTTCTTTTCAATTTTGGATAAAAATCCCGGATGGGTAACAGAAGCAGAAGGCTATGAGGAGTTTCCTGAAGATTTCTAGGCTTGGTCAACCAGTTGACCTTCCCTGTGAGATGGAACCTCAAGATCTAGATTATCTTCCGTTGTTTTATTAATTCTTGTAATGGATATATGTTCGTTATGTATTTAAACTCTGTGATGGTACTTTGTAATTTGTGAACTTATGTGTGGATTATTCCTGGGCACACATAATGTTATGCATCCTAATTTGTCCTTGAAATTAGGTGTGAAAATAACGAACTGCATCTATTATATCTACTCGAACATGCGTTTTACCTAATGGATCTACCTCCTAGTCGATCCTACGAAACTAACAAGCCCCAGTGATTTTCTTTCTTGTTCTAGAGGAGAGAATAAAGCAACTCATCGGGTAAGTTGGATGGCCTGCGCCACCGACTTAATTAACACCTCTTTAGCTGCACTACTTAGCAATTTCTCACTCCACCCACCAACCAAGCCCCGACCTTTGCTGGAATCGTTCAAAAGCTTCGGTGGTGTTGCGGCCAACCGCTGTGGGCAGCCCCAGGTATTTTTCACATAACGCCTCATTGGAATACCAGTAGACTGCTGCATCTCTTCCTTCATATTATCATTGCAATTCGCACTAAAAAAGATAGCTGATTTTGCTGTATTCACCATTTGACCAGAGCCCTCCTGATATGTTTGTAGAATGCCTGCAAGACGTTGTTTCCCCACGCCACTGCTTGTGTAAACACTAGACAGTCATCCGCAAACAGCAAGTGCGAAACCCATGGAGCATGAATTCCACCCGAACACCTTTAGTTAGAAATTGAGGCCCTGAATATTTCAGCATGGAAGACAAGCCTTCAGCACATAAAAGAAATAAGTATGGGGACATTGGATCACCTTGACGGATTCCTCGGACGGGTAAAGGCATTGGACAGCTGCCCATTCACCCTCACCGAGAACCGTACGTCTCCACACATTTCATAATCAGATTAACCAGGATCATATTGAAACCCAGCTGTAACATGATGCTGCGGAGATAACTCCATTCTACCCTATCATAAGCTTTGGCCATGTCTAACTTAACTGCACAGCTCCCGTTTTTGCCTTTCTTATTTTTTAAGTAATGAATATATTCATAAGCCACCAACACATTATCATGATTAAGCGCCCCGGGACAAAGGCCGATTGCTCAAGTGAGATTATGTCATCGAGCACCGTCCTCAACCGTTAGCAATCACTTTGGAGCATATATTGTATAGAACATTACAAAGTGCAATCGGTCTAAATTGAGAGAGCTCCTGTGGGGTTTTCACCTTGGGATTAACACAAGAACTGTGTTGTTCACCACGGAGGGCATCTCTCCACCATTTAAGAAGCTTAAAATAGCTTGACAAATATCATTCCCCAACAGACTCCAGTGTTTTTGATAGAAACCCAGCTGTGAAGCCATCGGGCCCCGGAGCCTGTTAGGTTTCATCATAAACAGCGCAGTCTTAATTTCAGATTCAGTAAAGGGTGAGTTCAAAAAATCGTTCTGAAATCAGTCACCTTCCTAGAAGAAACCTCACCACTTCCTCCGGTCGAGATTGCTCCTGAGCCGAGAAAAGATGGTGGTACAACTCAGCAGTCATGGACTCGAGTTCACACTGATTTGTGCAGACCTATCCATCCTAGCGCTTGAGAGCAGTTATTTTGTTTTTTGTTGTTCTCTGCGCGCTTTCGCGTGGAAAAAACCCATGTTACGATCGCCCGAATTGAGCCAATCAACACGGGACCGTCAAGGGGTTCACGGCGCAATGACAAAGATCATTGGTTAGGGGGCCCCCAAACCGGCAAATTTTTCCCCCTTTTTTTTTTTAAATTTTCCAAACGAGGGTGGCTTTCCCCCCCCCGGGGCTTTCTTCTCCTTCAAGTTTTCCGCTACCTTAAAAAGGGGGGGTGGACTTGCTTGGCGGGGGGAGGTGCAACATTTGCATCGCGGGGGGCAAAAAAAAAAAAAACCCCAAAATTTTTTCCCCCAACCCCTTCCCCCGGGGGTTTAGGGCCCCCCGCCCCCCGGGGGGGGGGCCCAGAAAAAGTTTTTTCCCGCCCCCCAATTTTTGGGTGCGACCCCACGAAAACCCGAACCGGTCCTTTAAATTTCCATTTGCTTTTAACCAGTTTAAAAAATGATTTTAAAAAAAAAATTTCGAGCCCAAAGAAGATTTACCAAAAAAATAAAAACCCAAAAGGGGAAAAATTAAAAAAAAAGGGAAACCAAATGAAAGGGGGGGGGGCCCGGGGAAAACCGGGAAAAAGAGGGGGGAAAAAAATTTTTTTCCCCCCTTGAGGGTTTTAAAATCCGGGGAAAGGGGGAACTTTTTGGAGGGGGAAAAAAGGGGGGGAGGGTGGGGGAAAAAAGGGGGCGACCCGGGGGGGGGGGGGGGGCCAAAGGGAGGCCGCAGGGAGGGGGCCGGGGGGGGCCGGACGAAGGGCCCGGGCCCCGGGAGGGTGGGGGGCAACCCCTTGGGAGGGGGGGCGGAGGGAGGGGAGGGGGCCCGGGGGGGGGGGAGAGGGGGGGAGGGGACGAAAATAAGATTTTCGCAAAAAGCAAAGGGCCACAGTCCCTTTAAGGGAAACGGGGAGGAGAAAAAAGGGGCCCGGGAGGACGGGAGGAGGGGGGATGAAGGGAAGAAAGGGGGGGGGCAGAAGACAAGGGGGGAGGAAGTAAAATCGCGATCAACGGGGGGGCCCCCGGGCTCCGCTCCGGGGGTTTGCCTTTTTCCTTCGGACCAACCCCCCCAAAACTTTTTGGGGGGGCCCTCCTTTTTCTTTAATATCCAAAGTCTAATTTACCAAACCTTTGGGGAATTGCTTTTTTTTTATTTGTCATATTTTTTTAAAAGGGTTGCAAAATACAATATTTGCCAATCATTTTTTCCAAACCCTTGAACTCTCACACTAGTATACATTCCCGGGGGAACTTTTTGCGATCTAAAATTAAAATAATTTTACAAACATAATTGATGTATATTTAACACTTTATTGGGGAAATAAAAATTTTCATGTACATTTGAATGTTAAAAACAATTCATTGGGACTACCAAAGTTTCTTCATGTATGTTGACCAAGACCTCTAGCTTAAAAGGGAGATTCCTCGATACACTCCACAGGCCCCGGTTTTTACTTCCGGGGGGCGAATTTTCATATTTTTTCGTGGGTACAAAAAAATCCCCCTCTGTCACCACCAAAAAAATGGTCTTTATCCGGGGCCCAGTCTCACATTTACGGGCCCTGTTCAGGGGGGAACCGGGGGGGAATTTTTTTTTATTATTTGACATTGATGCATGGGTTTCATAAAAATAATATAGTTTTTTTATCATATAAATTGCAAAGAAAAAAAAATTACCACATTTAAAGAGATCATTATGCCAAATAATCAAAAAATATTTTTTAAAAATCTAAAACTTTCTAATTTATTTTATTTTTTTAAAATTTAAAAATTTAAAAAAAAATATATTCTACTTATTATCTCTTAAAAAAATATTGAATTTAACCCCTATCTAATTAATTTTTAAAAGGGCCCTTTATTTAAAAAAATCATACAAAGAAAAAAATATAAACAAGATCTTCTAGCTATCTAAACGGTGTAAGATAATAATAACCTCATCTTGTAAGCTTTGCATCGTCCATTATTTTAATTAACAAAAACACTGTGTATGAAAGAAAGGCAATGATTCTACTATGCAGGGCCCAAAAATCAAATATATGCACTCAATAATATCATTTTAATAACGCGGATAATGTCCTAATCGACTAGCGTTTGTAAAAAAATGATTAATGAACACTATACTTTTATGTGACGATATGGGAAAATTAACAAAACAAATTGCAAAACATAAGGCAAATATTTTAATTTGCCATGTTTAACTTTAATAATAAGGGAAGCACGCATTTACCTGCGATCTTTTTTTTTTCCCGAAAACCTACTTTTTACTTTCAATTTTTTCCCATTATTTTGTAATAAAATTTTAACTTTCTCCATAACAAAAGTTATAGAAACTCCTCTCAGACATTTTAGCTTTATTTAATTTCTCTAATCAACTTTTTTCCTTTTCAAAAGCCAGTTCAATAGACATTATTTTAAGCTTTGTTCTTTCTAGCGAGGGCCAAAAAAAAAGCTAAAACAAAAAGGTCTAGAACAGATTTGTATGGGTTCTCTAGGAAGCTTTTGGGGAGAAGATACCCTAGCATAGTAAAAGCATGGATAAAATAAGCATGTTCTGATCTAACTTATGTTTTTTTTTACTACAAAGGGAAAGGGGGTTTGTGAATAATCACGATCAGATTGAACTCCCAAAAAAAAACATGCCACTTAACTATTAATTTGAGCTTTTTTCGGCCACAAATAAAGTTATTGTCCCAAATAAAATTTTTATATTTTTTCCCTTTTGGGGTTGAACCCAAAAATCATATGGGGTTTTTTTTGCTCTTTTTTAAAAATTTCCCTCGGGTTGGGTCTCAACCAGAACAGCCCCATAAAAAGGAGCATTTTAGGTAAAGGGAGCCATCCTTCATTATTTCCTTTTGGGATTGAGGTATTGAAAGATTTTTTTTTTTTTCAAAAAAGGTTTCTTTTTAAAGCATGAAATTCAAAGTTTTTCTCACTCCCCCTCACTCCCCCCTAAAACCTAAAGTCAAATTCCTTTTCCCGCGTTGTTCCTGGTAGCTGCCTCCCCAAAGGCATTTCCCTCTGCTGCCCTACTCCCCCCTTCCACTTCCATCTATCCAAGAAAGCACGGGCCGGGCAACGGAGGCGGCGCCGGCCCCCCGGGCCCTGTCTTCCTTCTCTTCGCTCATCGTCCCACCTCTCCGGAAAAAGGCTCCCGGAGACTCCCCAAATGGCCGACACCTCGGGAAAATCCTCCGGGTATGCATGCCCCCAGCATTGACATCTACCTTACCATTTCTGTAAACAAAAAAACAGGTTTTTCGAAAGGGATTATTCGTGCGAATTGATAGTTTTTGATTGTTACGGGTTTTCCCTGGGGCAGATCCCTACTACAGTGGTCGTCCCCTGGAGTACGATCCGCAGCAAGCGCAGGCAAACCCCGGGGCGAACGGGCCCAACGGTCGCCGGCGCCACAACCGCAGCCACGGCCGGATGGTGGCGAAAAGGTCGCCAACCAAAACCAGTCCATCTCCATGTTTTCCCTGGGTGCTCATACAGATCCAAACTTTTTTTTTTTTTTTTCATTTCATGATCCCTCATTTGGGGTTTTTTTTTCTCTCTTCAGAAGCTTTTTGATGTTGTAGCGTCTGTCTATACCAGCTTCAATCAAGTGAAAATTGTTTGATTTTTTTGATTTGGTATACGACCAGGGACTATAAAGGCCGCGTCAGAAAACACGAACACTGCTGCAGCTCCCCCTTCAGCAGCTGCGGGCTGCTGGTGGTGCTGCTTCTCCTCCTGCTCCCCTTTTTCAATGGAAACGAATCTGAGCTGGATTGACAAGGGTAAGTAGCAGCCTACTTTGTATATGCTTCAATTTTTTCTAGAAAATGGTACCCCCCTAAAGCTCAAGAAAAACTCACAAAAGACGACACTGCTTTGGGGAAATTTCTTAATTCTTTTCTTGGTGTGGCCCTTGTGGTTCTTATCTCAAGCCTCATGTGCTTCACCCCTGCTAGAAACGCGAGGGAATGCAGGAGTCAAGCCACCCGGGGTCGGCCACGTTATTCACCAAATTTTACCAAGATTGCCAAAAAGGGTGTGCTTGTTTTTTATCTATAGAGAAATCTGAGATCATTGTTTTGTTTCTTCTCCATGATACACTATTCTATGCACAAGTGCTTGCAAAATTTTCAGATGCAGTCACGAATCTATTTAAATTTTGTGATTCATCAGCTGTAAAATTTTTCTTAACCACTGCTACAGAGACGGGAAACAGTGCGGTTCACAACCCCCTTCAGTGGCGGTTTTTTTAAACCCGGGACTGACAATTCGACAGTGATGAGGGCAAGCCATCCCCTGCCATTGTGCCAAAACCCGGGAGTTATGCCATCCCAAAAATGCTTGACCTCCCCTGCCATTTGGGTTCCCCCAACCGAAATTTTGTTTATGCTTTTAGCCACACTGTCAGTTTTAATTTTAAAAAGGGAGTGATAAAATTTTTTTTTAAAATTGCATTTTATTAATTGTTTAATTTCATTTGGTTTAGGTAGAGGTGGTGGGGAGGGAGAAACGTGGAGGTGTTTGCTATCGACCATTTGATATCGATGTGGGAAATTTAAAGGTGGGTTTTGGACTAGCGACAATACAAACCCATCACAAAATTTTTAATAATTATTACAAAACATTCAAAAAAAACTTTAAAAAAAAAAAGAATTAAATGTTTGCATTATAATAGCCTTTTGAGACGGTCTTTTCCGTAATCTTCCTTGGGAAATCCTTACTCTGCACAATGGACAGATATTCTTTTCTATACACATCCCCGTCCAGAAAAAAGAGCGGGTATCTCCTCCTTTAAATTCTCTTATCTCAAAAAACTACCAACTTTTTGGCCCTGATCTTTTTTCGCTGTAAATTTTATACAAATAATAATTTAAATGCACATACTAAACAAAACAATAGAAATTTAAAAAGCACGCTATGTACCATGTCAAAACTCCTATTCCTAGTTTTTTACTATTGACACAAAAAGCGTCAGGAAACTGCGAACACCTCGGGGTTTTGCCTAAATTCGATATCCGAGGGTGTGCCCCCGTCGATTTACCAGTTAATCGACAAGGAAAAGATAACTAAACAAAATTCAATCAAACAACGGGGATGGGGCCCGGAAAGCCAAGATTGGGACTTTATCAGGATAACTAGAGCAGAGCTGAAAGAACAATAGCGTTAAAGCCCCCCGGGTGTCAAGGCCAGAGGTACTTTTCCCCGCGGAACTTACAAGGGTTTTTACGGGGATCAAAGGGTGATGCAGCCCTCGAAGCATGAAGAACTCGTTGATAAACTAAGAGTAATGCAAAAAAAAGTAAATTATAGTAAAAGAAGAATAAGAATAAATTGATTTGATTTTGATTGGATTGATATTTTTTACACGCACCCCTTGGTCACATATTTATACCCCGCAGGGAGAGTTGTACAAAGAAAACAACTCGTATCTTTCCTAAAACAAACTCCAATTTTAAGGAAATTTTACCCAGGGGGGGAGTCGGATCTAAAATAACAATATTATTTTCCTAAACAAACACCCTATTTTAAAGGAAAACAAACGACCCCATGCAAGAGTCAGACCAAACTACTATAATAATACTGGAAATAAAACCCCCAAATTTCCTTATGTCTTTGTTTTCGATAAAAACTTTCCATCGGCAACTCCTTAAATCCGAAACCTTCCTTCTTTAAATCACCCGGCAATCCCTTAAACTGATGTCCACCGCCAAGTCATCATTCCCCATCGGCATTCCAGCCCTTTGGGCAAATCGGAAAATGGGCAACATCCCTTCATGGGAAAATGGGCAACTTTGCAATCCTGGTGCCTGACTTCCCCAAATTCAACCTCTATCGGAAAAAACCAAAATCCAGTTTTAAATCGGCAAAAAACATACCCTTCTTACAACGAAACCCCCCATCGGTAAACTTTTTCCGATATTCTTGATGCCGATAGAAAATGACCACCGATTCACGCAAGTCTTAGCTCATTTGACACGTGCCGAAAAACGGTGCAACACATGCCCCCCAAATTTTCGAGTGTAGAATATTTTCCCCCCAAAATTTTTTTCCCCCATTTAATCTTTCCTTCCGAGATAACTGCACAATTTCCCGATCCCCGAGCGCAAAACTGCAATTTATTAATAAAATCCCCTCATAAAAAGCGAAACTTTTGAAAAACTGACAATATCTCCTTTTTTATGCGCAAAATCCACCTTTGGCCTCTCCACATTCCTGCACATAAAAACCGAAATCCCAAAAAAACCCCTGACTTAGGCCTAAAAATGTTCCCACGATCCAACCATTTTTTACCCTAGCCCATTTTCCCATTTTTCCACCTGCCTCCATTTTCAACCTCCAGCGGCGTCTCCAAAGAAAAGTTTTCCGAGCTCGAGCAACATCCCTTTCCCCAAACCCAAGTACGAACCGCAAAACTCCTTCAACTCCAATGGCGACCCCAATTGACATCCCTAAGGTAAACCCACTTTTTCCCCTCATCCCTTTTTCCTCCCTTTTTCCCTTTTTTCTTTTAAAATTTTTTTGCAATTTTTTCCCCTTTCTTTCTCTACCTTTCCTCTTCTTTTCAAAACCTGGGAACTGTACAAAAAAGTAGTAATCCCCCTTCTCAGTTCCCAATTTCAGCCCCCCGGGGGTCCAATGGAAATTTCCTATCCATTTACATGATAAACCGGAAACCAACCATATTCCCTTTTTTAGATCTAAAAGCTTCATTTAGGATTATGGAAGGACCCCTTTCCCCGTTCATGCCCAAGCCCCAAAGGGAGAAGAACTGGTACCTTAGGGCCCCTTAGAACACCCAAAAATTTACTGTCAGAGCGCAGTCTGGAAAACAGTTTCATCAGGCCTCCCTTCCGATATGGAGAAAAAAAAAGAGAACATGCTGAAGGGGCCCCCTTTCTTTTGGCTGACACCAGAAAGTTTCCTATTCAGACAGGGGCTAGCCAAATCCCCACACTTCCGATGTGCACATTTTGACTAAACCTCGATGTCCCCCTCTGCCGATACCTTTACTCTGGGACAATAGGAAAGCCGAATACAAATGAACACTCGGGAAAATGGGGGGCGGGGCGGGTACATCCAGGGGTATCAAAAACGGGATCGGTAAACCCCGAGGGGGAAAATGCCCTATTTTTTAAATATGGGGGCCGGGGAAAAATTTATCTTCTGTGGCAGGCAGTCGAACCTACCAACCCCTGCAAATTTTTCCGGGGAGCTGAACCCCCCTTTCCGATGGGAAAAAAGACTCCCTCTCGGGCCCATTCTTCTTGGGGGGGTATACCCTTTCACACCAAGTATCCAAGAAGTTTCTGCAGGTGACCCATCGGCAACCTTGGGGGTCCTTTGGGGGGTTTATCAACATGTGGCTGAGCGCACACATGTACAAAGTCCTTGATTCCCACTTTTCGCCCCAAAAAATTCCCAAGGGGCATATCCCGGGAAAAATTACAAAAATAGGGTGAAAGAATCGGCTACTCCCTCCACTCAACTTTGGGGAGGGCCCCATAGTGGGTGCCAGGGGCCCGATGCCGATCAAAAGGGAGTTTGGGGCTATTCTTCCAGAAATTTTACAACGGAAAACCCTACTTCGGGGAAAAACTCTGGTGGCCCCCCCATTGACGAGGGCAACCGATTTCCGCTGTTGTTCAACCTTACCGATGGAATATGCCTCAAATCAAATAAACATAAAGGGCCCGTATCGTTCCCCGAGCTTCCAAGTCCCCAAAAACCCTTTGGGGAAAAAAAGGGGAAAAATGCCCCTCCATCCTTCAGTTCTACTACCCCTCATGGCGGCAAGACAAAAAAAAATTTGGCCCCAAATGCCATCAAACTCGCTACTCCAAGGGGGGAAAACCAAAGGGAGACCATCTTTCCCGTGCCATAGACTGGAACAAAATCGTCAATCTCCCTCCTAATGTCGATACATCAACAATTTATCTATCTTCCTAGGCACCAACAACCTTCATCACAAATGAATTCAAATTCTGGTGGCAAGAAAGGGGGATTTTCAACTATTTTCCAATCATCACACTAATACGGGGAAAAAAATTGACGTCAATCACGTCATTCCCCGAGATGCAGTAAGTTTTTTTTATTTTCCCATGCATTCCCCATTACTTTAATCTTATCATCGGGGGCTGACCCCCTTATGCTTTAAAAATTGACAACCCCATTCCCCAAAATGAGCAGGGGGGCAAGCCTTTTAATCTCCAATAATGAAAACCCCAAAACACTCAACGGAAAAAATGGGGCCCCCCCGCTGGCCTTTCCTTCAAACCCCCAAAGGTACCCAAAAACGACCCTGTAAAAACCAAACCCACATCGGGTGCTGCTGCCCCCCCTTGACAAAAAGGTTTTTTCAGTAAATTCCATCTTTACTCAAAACCGATCACATACGCTTATCGGCAATTTTTAATTTATGTAAATTGCACTAAATATTTCCCGGCAATGAAAATCATCACAGCTGCACGAACTCCTCCAACCCCCTTTTGCCAAAGCCCCCAGGCTTTGCAACAAAAAAAGCTGGTTCGCCTACTGCCACAAACCCCAAAAAAGGGAAAAAGCTTGAGGCGAGCTAACCCCCCTTAAAACCCAAAACCCCCCAAAAAAAAAAAAAAAAAATAAGCTCCTAAAAAAAAAAAAAACTCCTAAAAACCCGGGAAACCCCAAAGCCCTTTATTAAAGAAGAAAATAACCAGTGGGGCTCTACCGATGCCACCAAGGGGGATGGATGAGTAGGCAAATTGCCGCTGCGATATCACCATCCCAATCCTTGTTGTAATTATTATTGTACAGCAAAATTTAAAATTGATCTTTTTTTGCTCTGTAATATAATGTCAAACGCCTTTCCGATGTATTAAATTTTTCTTACCCGGCATTCAAACGAGCATTCTAGGGTTACCCCAAAAAGGGGAATATTTTTTAAGTTTTGTCTTGTGCTTGGAATGGACCCCTTCGAGAGTTTCCAAAATATAGGCATTCCCCGGGCAGACTGTTTTATCCGAAAAGGGGCCTTTCCCCAAATTTGGAGACCATTTCCAATTTAGAACTCTTGTCCCCGGGGAAAAACACTTCATACCCGAAAAGGTAAATTTCTTCGCCTTATTTTTTTCTACCACCCGGGAACCCCCCTTTTTTTTTCCCCCCAATGTGATCAAAAGCCCCAAAATGATGACCCGAAAATCCCCTTTAAATATTTTTATCAGAGTAGCATAAACACGTCGTAATTGATTGAAAGATAATCTCCTAGAACCAGTTTTAACCCCCCAGGGGAGACGGGGATGTGCCATAGACCAACGATAGGCGAAATTTTTGGGTTTCACCCTGAAAAAAAGTTCAACTTTCGTTTGATAATTAATAACTCCCCTTTTTAGTCGTTAAAACCCGATTGTTGGCTTGGCATAAAAAGGGAAGTTTAAAAACCTTGAACCCCCCTACAAACCCCGGGAAAATTTTCAAATCCCCCGAAGTGAACATGGTTTCCTTGATGGTATAAAATCTGAGGGAAAACTAAATCGGTAAAAAAATTGGGTTTGTTAACAAAAAAACCAGTTTTCCCCATGTCCCCTTTTCAAAGGAATTTCCTCAACCCCTTTTTGAAGTAAGGGGGAGGCCCCTAAAATTATGCCCCTTACTCGATGTTTATAAATTGGCCGATGAATTTAATGCCCATCCTCTAAAAGGCCAAGGTTGTTTTAGGGATTTCCCCCATGGGGCCCCCCGATTTTCCCCAAAATTTGACAATCCCGGCATCCCTTAAAATAGTTGAAACAACCCCAAAATTTTCGCCAAAAATATCCCTTCCGCCTAAAACCACTTCCTTGAATGCCGATTGTTACCCACACAACCCTCGAATTTTTGCCCATCAACTCTTTTTTTCCTTTTACCCAAAGGAAAAATGAGCAAGACCATCAATCGTCCATAATAAAATTTATCGTCGGGAGCAAAAAACTAAATGGCTTGAAACCCCCAACGCCTTTAACTTTCTTAATGGGTCTTTAAATAAATTTAAAAATCTTTTTATACGGCAACTGTTTCGAGTCACGATTTCTTGAATCGAATATCCTAAAACTTTTTGTTAACCCATTGGGCCCCTTGTTATGCACTAGGAAAATGTCAAGCGGTACTCTTTGAATTTTTTTTAATAATTGCAGAACCCCTTTAGGGTTGCAAATTAAGCTTCACTTCCTTCCTAGTCCAACAATTTTTAATACTAACAAGAATTACCCAAAAATCAAAAGCAGCGGGATGCCCTTGAGTAACCCCCCAACCCCCTTTTGTAAGTTGGTACCACCGATTGTTGTTTAAGTAGAACAAAGGGGAACGAGATTATATTCCTCCCCGGGTGAAAAAAGAGAAAACGAACCCGTCCCTCTTTTTCATGTAACCCAAAAATAAAGTCCCAAAGCAACCCCCCCACAAGCTTACCATTGCAATGCTGAGAAAAAAAATTTTGGCCATCACTTGCCCTTAACTGCCTTACCATTTCCCTTAAATTTCAACTCTGAAAGGCGAACCCATTTCCCGTTCTTCCACTTAAATCGACATCGAACAGATGTTTTTAACCACATATTTTGCAAATAACATGCCCCCAACCGACAACAAAAAATGCCTAAATTTTTAGCAAGGAAATAAAAAATAAGCATAATCTCTCTATGGCCGAATATCTGGTTTCGCACCCCCAACCCAATATATCACCTTCCCTTTCCTTCAAATTTTTGAATTAAAGCCGACCCGAAACACGCAGGGGCAAAAAAATAAAATTGAAAGGCTTCCCGTGCTAGGGGAACCAAGACTGGAGGGTTTCCCAGATTTTTTTTGATCTTTCCCAAGGCTAACTTTTGTTCTTTTTTCCCATGTAAACTCTTGATCGTTTAGCTTTAAAATGGACTAAATTTTTAATCTTCCCGACAATTTGGAAAAAAAATTTTAAAAAATTAATTTGAAATAAAAAAATTGCAGTTGTTTTTTGAAAGAGCACCCCCTTGTTAATTCATCAATGGATTTCTGGATCTCGATGTTTTGAGCACCATAAAAACCCAGAAAGACCTCCGTACAAAGCCATTTGTTGGGGATTCATCTTCACCCCGTTTCCCTTGTCTTCCCATATTTTTCGCAAATCGCAAGAATGCTTACCAAAATCCCCAGACTAACCACAGTCATCAATAAAATTTTAAAACTTAACCCTATCCCCCAATAAGATTCAACTATGTGCCGATATATTATAAAAGATAAAAATCATTGCTCTTGATGGGTAGACCAATTCTTCAAGCCAAAAGTCATGACCCACCCCTTAAATAAACGACTGACCCAATCTAAAGGGGATTTTTGGGTATGTCTTCTTCACATAATATTTGATTATTCCGCATTGCCCTCCTGAAACTAATGTTTTTTTGTCCAACAGTAGCTCAAAATAGATCGACAAAGGATTGGAAAACCCTCCATCGGGAAAACCTTGATGAATTCCTGAAATCAATACAAAAGAAGTTTTCCTTCTTTTTTTCACAGGAACCACTTAGAAATTTTATTGGCATATCGGGATTGCCGAATGAATCCAGCTTCGATTAATTTGTAATCTCAGCCTGATGTCGGGAAAAATAGTAGATTGTGGGCCGGTTGCCCTGTGGTTGGAAACCAATTTATAGGGAACCGGTTCAACAGATCGGTCAAACCAGGGTCTCTTATAACCGCAAAACAATTTTATAATCCTTAATAAACAGTTAACAGGCTAGGTTTATACCCTTGTCGATGTCGATCAAGTAAATCTCCCGGGGAAAAGAAACATTTCCCAGTTTTCCATCATCAGAAAGATCCTTAAAACTTTCTTCAGAACCACTGTTGGATCGTGTAATGCGGTAATTGGGAACTTGAGGAACCCTTTTTCCCCAAACTTACCTTTATGCATTGTTTGCTCATAAGTTTCGAATTTGTCAAGCAACATCGTGGGTCCATGGGGACGTTCAATCTGTTCTGATCCATGTACAAGGCTTGTCATGGGGAAGGAAAAGCAAAGGGTGGATAATCCCCTTTCCAGGGGCAAATTTTTGGTCCTTTGCCCTGATTTCAAAAATGTTTTTCGCAAAGTTTTTCGCCCAGTTAAGTCAACACATCGGGTCCCCAAAACTGGACATTTGCCCCCAAAGTCTTGAGCTTCAGTCGGTTTCGACTAAAGCCTGGTCTCCTTTTCCCAAGCTTTTTTAACATGAGTCGGCATTATTTTATTTATGCCCCCCCACTTCCGCATTTTGTCATAGGGTCCATCACTTTACTTTAACAAACAAAGCATCAAAGGTGCCTTTGTCGTCGGCGGGTTCCAAGACGGGCATTGGATCCAGCACCCAAATTGCCCCATTTAGCAGTCTCCCCCATCTCCTGAAGGGCCCCCAAACTCCATCGGGAAAAAATGACACCCTTTGATTTCGCCGATGAATCCTGTCCTTTCGTTTGCCTCCTGTTTTTCCGTGAGGGAGCCTCACTTTGTAAAATCACCTTGGCATTCCGGGGGATCCCTTCTTTCTGGTCTTGTAACCCTTAGGGCACCCGTGGGAAGCTTGGTTTTCCCGATAGGCTGGTGCGCTTTCTAAAACCCCTTGCATCGGTACTTTTCAATTTTTTGGGATCCCCGGGAAAATTTCTTCGTCAGGGACCTTGCATTGGCCCCCTTCCCGGGCCTTTTGATCAAAAGTTCCAAACCCGTTATGGGGACTAAACTTGCCCCCCAGTCGATCAAACCGGGGTCTTCTTTAGGGCTAGCGTACCAAAGCCCGATCATAAAACAATTTTTTTCCCCGACCCCATGGGCCCCGGTGTATACCCCCTTTCATTCGGCAATTATCGTTAGAGTTGATGCCCTTTTTCCCAACATGAACAAGAAGGGACCTTCCCTGGGCCTTATGCCGAACCATTCCGGTGCTCTTCTTCCTCTTGCCAAAAAAACCCTTTTTACTAATTTTCGATATCCCCCTTGGCTGTTTTGCTGATTAAACACCAGGAGCCCTATTGGCACTGCTTCCTTATCGGCAACCTTCTTGCCCTTCTGTCATCGGCAAACCTCCTTTCATCACGCTCAATCACCTGATGGTTAGGATCTACCGATGCATTCTTCCTGGCAACTTCCGATGTCAGCACTTTGGTTTTTCCACTGGTTTCCACCATATTGTTCGAAAACGGGTGTTGATCAATCTTCATCGATTTCTGGACTTTAGGCTTTTCAAACTTGATTCGTCCAGATTCAATCTCTGACTGCAACTGCTGCCTGAATACTTTGCAGTCATTGGTACTGTGGGAAGTTGCATTGTGCCATTTGCAGTACCTGATCCTCTTGAGCTCTTCAGCCGATGGAATTACTTGTTAGGCGCCAATTTGATTCGCCCTTCTTGAAGTAACAAGTCAAACATCCTATCGGCCTTGGTGATGTCAAAGGTGAACCTCTCAGCTTCTTTCTGGCCGAACGGACAAGACACAGATTTCTTATCCTTCACCCATTCGGCCGCGCCGATGCTTAGCTCTTCATCTCACCCAAGTCTTTTGGGGCTCAAAGATTTTGATATCTTGATCGGCAATCCTTTGCACCAGATGACTTAGGCTTTCAAACTCCTGAGACGCATATTTGTCCTTGATGTGCGGCAGTAACCTTGAAAGGCCAAATCTGCCAGTTGTCGATCATCAAGCACTAGGTTGTAGCACTTATTCTTCACGTCTCGCAGCTTTTGAACAAAGCTTTCTACCGATTCATCGTTGCGTTGCTTCATCTTGACCAAATCGGTAAGCTTCTTCTCATGTATGCCAGCGAAGAAGTATTTATGAAATTGCCTCTCTAGATCGGCCCATGTGATTATAGAATTTGGAGGCAGCGATATGAACCATGTGAATGCCGATCCAGACAATGATGAAGAGAACAATCTCACCCTCAGTTCTTCTCTGCTGGCAGCTTCTCCGCACTGGATAATGAAGCGGTTGATGTGCTCCATTGTTGATGTGTCGTCTTGGCCGGATAACTTGGTAAAATCAGGCACTTTGGTAAAATCATATGCTGGAGATACGGAGTCCGATAAGAATATGTATTGACTTTGGGTCTAATGCCGAATTGTTCTTTCATAACTTCGGTGATCTTATCGGCCCAATATGCATCCTGCTCTTGCCGACTCATTGGCTGGTTGTTGACTGGTGGAGCCGGCTGATGCGCCTCTTGAAGATGATGCGGAGTAGTCACGGGCTCAACACCAGTCATCTGAACACTATGCATCGGTTGCACACTTAGCAAATTAGGTTGAGTCATCGTATTCATCGGTTGTTGTACCGATGGTCCGCTCTGAGTGTTTGCTGGGCCTCCATAATAATACATTGACACACCAGGTTGTTGAGCTGGCGGCTGGTTAGCCCATCCAGGATATAAATCATCGACATATGACTTACCGATGGCTGATAGCTAACGGGAGCGTGTTGCTCTTGTATCCTGGAGCAATCAATCATCAGATTACCTTGGGGAACTAGCATTCCGACTTGAGGAATTGCAACCATAGGTTGGCTCCCAGCTGCTATGTTCTGTTGCATCGGCATAAAGCTTGCCGATGGGGCATCAGAGATATTTTAGGAATCACTTGGAAATCTTCTGATGGCACTTGTAGAGTTGGAGAGGGCGTAGAGTAATGCATCATAGGGGCCACCGTCTGAGATTGCATTGCTAATGCCATGGAGCCCTTCCAAGCTGAGCTATCTCCCTGCACCAGATTAGAACCAGCAGATGATTTGAAGGCATACCGTATCCCCACCAGTTGGCGGAGCTGGTTGACTCAGGATAGCAGGTCCTAAAATTGCCAACGCCACTGGATCTGTATTGAGTTTTGGTGACGCTGTCAGGGCTCAGCCTTGGCGGTGCAGCCACATCGGCAGACGGTTCCACAGGAGTAGAAGACGTCATTGGGGCTGCCGATGGCTTATAGATGCCGATCCAGGTTGATGATACGCTAGACCAACATACTGAGGTGCATGTCCTTCTTTGAATGATTGCATCACAGCATTGTACACAGTATTGGACAGCATGCTGGAGTGGCTAATTAATGCTTGATTTAGAGCAAATTAATCATCTCTTGTAACTTACCAGGAATTGGCGTCATACGTGACCTGCCGTGGCAACGGCGGATCTTGCTTCTGGATTGCTTCGCCGCTCCTGCTTAGGCTGAAGGATTTCAGATATAATTGCTTGTACTCCTCCATAGCCCGCTCCATGGCCAACTTCTGATCATCTTTTAGATCGGCTTCGGAGACTTCAATGACGTTCCTCTGGTTAACATCGGCGTTATCACCCATGATAGATGTATAATTTATATAATCGAGTCCCACCGGGTGTGCCAAAAGAGGTGTTGACACAAAAAGCGTCAGGATCTGCGAACACCTCGGGCTTATGCCTGAAATTCGATATCCGAGGGTGTGCCAGTCGATTTGACCAGTTAATCGACAAGGACGATAACTAGAACAAGATTCAATCAAGACAACGACAATGTGCCCGGATGCCAAGATTGGGACTTGATCAGGATAACTAGAGCAGAGTTGAACGAGACAACAACGATGCGCCCGGATGTCAAGGCTCAGAGGTACTCTCACGCGGAACTTACAAGGGTTTGACGGAGATCAGGGTGATGCAGCCCGTCGAAGTTTGAAGAACTCGTTGATAAACTAATACTAATGCAAAAAAAAAATTACAGTAAAATTAGAATAAGAATAAATTTATTTGATTTTGATTGGATTGATATATCTTACACGCAGCCCTTGGGCACATATTTATACTCCCGCATGGAGAGTTGTACAAAGACACGACTCGTATCTTTGCTAAAACAAACTCCTAACTTTAAGGAAACTTGACCCGCGCAGGAGTCGGATCTAAAATAACAATATTATTTTCCTAAACAAACATGTCTATTTTAAAGGAAAACAAACGACTCATGCAAGAGTCAGACTCAAACTACTATAATAATACTGGTATGAAATCACCAGTTTCCTTATGTCTTTGTTTTGATGAAAACTTTCCATCGACAGACTCCTTCAATCCGCAACTTCCTTCTTTCATCACCGGCAA
Source organism: Microstegium vimineum (assembly GCA_022036555.1). Lineage (NCBI taxonomy): Eukaryota > Viridiplantae > Streptophyta > Magnoliopsida > Poales > Poaceae > Microstegium > Microstegium vimineum. Next base: position 19,273,585 of record CM039133.1, read on the forward strand.
TCCTTCACTAATGTCCACCGCCAAGTCATCCTATGCCCATCGGCAATCGGTATCGGCAACATCCCTTCATCGGCAATCGGCAACTTTGCAATCCTGGTGACTTGACTTCACCAATCAACATCTATCGGCAAGAACCATCCAGCTTTCATCGGCAACAAACTTACCCTTCTTACAACGCACTTACATCGGTAAACTTTTTCTGATGACTTCTTGATGCCGATAGAAAATGACCACCGATTCACGCAAGTCTTAGCTCATTTGACACGTGCCGAAAAATGGTGTCAACATGTGCCAAAGTAGGCAAGCATTGCCCACATCACATAGAGCCCGCACTCGTTGTTCCCCATTGGTTGATCTAGGTGCTTGACCTTCTTCATATACTCCACTTTGAATGGAACTCTCCATTTCTTTTGCAGCTTAGGCTCCACATTTCTCCAATCAGGTAACGCCTTCATTCTATGTGACAATGTAAATGAAGTGTGAAGGCTGAGGACATTAATTACAATATCATATGTGATTGAAAAGTGTGGTGATATTGGGTTCACTTACATATTTAGCACTTTGACTAGGGGTTCGATAAGTTCAAGTGACTTCTTTTTTGAGTCCCACACCTCGATAGTTGAATTTTTAAGACTTATATCTACGAGGACGTAATGGTTGCTGCAATCACAAAGCTCATGTCATTGAATGATATATCAAGAAAAAAACACTTAAGGGTCGAGAACACATACTCGCAATTGTAGGTTAGCAGTGCGTTTGTTTTGCCGACTGAGAACATTCTTTTAAACTCTATCTTCAAACTTGCTGAGACATACGGATCTTGGAGACCGGCTTTGCATGTTGTCTCATTTACCAAGATGGGGTCCAAGAAGTCAAAATGTTATTTCATTTTTGGAGATAAAATTTTGCTATAGACCTGTAAAATAAACATGCATGGATATATTCAAATGCAGATCACGTAGTTTATTATAACATTGTTAGGGTATGGTACTTACAGAGTCCATGACATCATAATCTGCACATCCAGCGAGCGTCGTTGAAAGAGTTGAAAGAGATCTTCATAATGAATAGTATGCACAACTTGTTTAGGATGATTAAAATGTAAACAGGAAGGGATGCATATTTCAAAGGTTGCTATCTTCTCAGGTATATAAGCCATTCGTGCATACAAGGCAAGTTTGGCGGCCTTTTCTGCAGTCTGAGCTCGTAGAATTTAGTCCTCAGTCGGCGCTAGCTTCTGCCTTTTACTAGTCATCTTGGGATCTTTACCAACCGAAGTTGATGATCTCCTTTGTTGCGAAGTCGAACCTGATCTAGACCTAGGCCATCGATATCCCAGTCCTGAGGACTTTGAAGCTGGTGAGGAGGAGGAGGAGGAGGCTTCTCCTTTGGCGGTGGAGAAGTAGTCTTCTCCTTTGGCGGTGAAGAAGGAGTCTTCTCCTTTGGCGGTGGAGGAGGTGTCGGTGGATCTTGACGAGGAGAGAAACCTCTTCGCGGAGGGGACCGAGATGATTCACTGTCATCCTCATCTTCCGAAGATTGTTGCTCGTCTAGCTTGATGAAGCATTTGCACCAGGCGACATGAGTGCCCAAGTTGTGAACTAGACGCGGTCTTTCTTTCTCCACTGGGAAATCAATATGTATCTTATTATACTTCTTGTCCAAGATCTTATCAATGCTGACCCTGGCATACCCGAGTGGCACTGGCTTGCCATGAATGACGTTCTCTTCTCTAGGAAATGCTTGCCCGACCGCCACCTTGTCTTTGGTCCACTGCTGACGGATGTACAACCTGACATTCATAGGTTCTATGATGTCGTCCACCGGATGAGGAGCATTGACGTCTTCGTCGTCAGGCATAGGGGTTGAGCAACAGCTACTACGGCCCTTGTCTGGCACTGGGCTATTCAAAGCAGGGATTGCATGTGGCCCTTGACTCGAACACATGGATTGCATAGCGCTCACCACTTGAGCAGCTATCTGTGCTTCCATGCTCTGTTCTAGCTCCTCTCGCATCCTTTGGAAATCCTCTTCTCTTTGCGTTCTAGCCCTGACCCGGCTCCTATAGGAAGCAGATTCACCTTCAAATGCTTTCTCCCAAGGAATTATCCCGGCTCCTCTAGTGCGACCGGGGTTCTCCTTGGTTCCAAGTGCTTGCGTGTGCACATCATTTTCTCTATCCGACTTGCGGGCCCCTCTATGCACTTCCTCAGTGATCGTGGAAATCTTCTGGAGGAGATCGGTGATGGGTTCAGCGCTGGCAGAAAGGCTCCCGTCAGGATTGTATCGTGCCCCCCTTGCGAGTAGGTAGTTCACTGATCTGGGCTGCCAATCTCTTGTCTGAGGCATAACGCCACTCTGCTCTAGTGCTTCGACTTGGCATCCCAATCCGGAATCTTCCTTATGTACCCACGCAATCCTAGGCGGTGAGGATTATTTGACCTAAGCGAGTTTGCTTTGTTTATTTCGCTTGATGCTTTGGCCTCATCGGATAGCTTGTAAGCCTTGAACTCCTCCCAGAAGTCCCTCTGCTTGCTGAATTCACCTCCCGCAAAATTCGGTTCTTTTTCCTCCTTGATGAGCTTGTGCAACTTTCCCTTGAAATTCTTGAAGGAGTGACCCATGATTTCCTTGGCCCTCTTCTTGACTGTCACTTCATCACAATCATTAGGGAAAGTGAAATACCCTCTGAGCTTGTTCCAAACTAGTTCCTTCTTCACTTCTGGAACCCTCCACGGGTCTTGCTCACTGCCATTCCACTTCCTGTATTTGATCGGGATGAAATCCCTTACAAGTGCCCCGATGGTACTCTTGTATGGGCCCAATGCTTTAAGTGGCTCCACCGGCTACACTAGTTGATCGAACTGAGAGATGTGCCAGTGTCTAGTTGTCTGAGGGAGCTTTGTTGCACCACACTTAGTCCTTCTGGAACTCTCACCAGTACTTGGACCTTCCGGCGGAACCTGCTTCAAAATTTATGAATAAGTCCCCATAAAACTTTTTTGGCTATATCTATCGTGTTTTTAGGTATGACCTAAGTTACTACCTCGTCTCCTTGGCCCTCTTCTAGGTTTAGCATATGGCTAGGGCTCCAAGGTATTTGATCCCCTTGTTGGTTTTCATCACTAGTTCCTTGGTCATCGGCTTCGGTCGCAGGGCGACGGGTGGTGAATCGGCCCTTAATTGTCATGTTTCTGGACATGAATTTTGATTATTGGTATTAACTCATAGGTAGATAACATATATACAAGCATAGGATGATGACATATATACAAGCATAAGTGTAGCATAAGAAAATCCATATATACAAGCATAAGATGATGCCATATATACAAGCATATATGACATTTATACATCTGTATCTCTTTCTCTATCTTTATCTCTATCTTTGCCATGTATATATGATATGACATTTATACATCTATATCTCTTTCTCTATCTCTCAAGCATAGGATGAACTCAATATCTCTATCTCTATCTCGATCTATCCACAAATTTGAATCATCGTAGCCACAATATGAAATAAGTGGCCAAAGAGTTTACAAGCATACCATATATCATGAAATAAAGAGATGGCATATATATGATTGTATCTCTCTAACTCTCTATCTCTATCACTATCACTATCACTATCTATATGTGCCATGGCATATATATATAAGCATTTGAATCAAGCATGAAGAGTGATTGCTATCTTTCTCTCTATCCTTTGCCATCTATCTATCTATCTTTCTCACTATCTATCTATCTATCTATCTATCTATCTTTCTTTCTTTCTATAAGCATTTGAATCAAGCATGAAGAGTGATTGTTATAGTTTTCTCCCTCTCCCTCCTTTGTCTCGTCTATCTCCATGTCCAGCAAGACACTCCCACCTAGGCATTTCGTCGAACACCTCTAGTGCGTGCACATGGAGCTGAAGAATCATGGCCCTAGATGGTTTCGGTGATTAACAACAATTAGCGATTATTATGGCTAACGTGTGTTTTGCAGAGGCTATGCGTAGCTTAGCCATAGTGATCAACATCAATGTGCATTAGTAGGTCATCACTTAGCCCTCAAGATGGATATCGTTTTGGATTTCAAAGAGACATGATGAAGACCCTAGAATGATAGGCTAAGTGCCATAAGGTGATGAAGAGCACTTAGAAATAGATAGGGTTTTTATTTGATCTTTGACCGTACTATTAAGAGGGGTTTAGACTGGTAGCTTGACTTAGGAAAGCTTCATGAACTAGGTGTGGTGCACACTTGTATTCCTTAGCTCTAAGCAAGCCTATGGTGATCGTAAGATAGCCTAGAACAACTTCCATATTCATCGCGGCGAAAAACGAAGATGAGAGAGGCCTGTTTTCTGGGCGACAGACGCTCCTGACACAGGCTTCGGACGCTGTCCGTCGCGTCGGACAAAGGCGTTGGACGCTGGGTGGTTGAGTCCACAGCGTCCGTCGGCCTACCAGTGGCCATGTGTTTCTGGCTAAGTTTTTCAGGGTCCGACGGACGCTGTCCGTCGGCCAGCCATCGGACGCTTGGAGAGCGTCCGTCGGCCTTCCAGTGAGGGTGTTTTTCAGCCCGAGCCAGAGTATAGCGTCGGACGCTGGGAAGAGCGTCCGTCGCCCCTGTGACGGAGCGTCCGTCGCTGGGAAATCTTGTCAGAGTTAGCCGTTGGGTAGGGCGTCGGAGCGTCCGTCGCCTAGGCGTCGGAGCGTCCGTCGCCCAAACTTTGTAAGGAACTAGCCGTTGGGGCATGCGCCGGAGCGTCCGTCGCCTAGTCGACGGAGCATCCGTCGCCAACTTAAGTTGCCAGCTCGAGCTAGTTTTCTGAGGGGCTATTTATAGCTCCCCACACTTCTCTCCCACCTTGCCTTTGCTCATTTCATTTGCTGAGTTTGTTGAGAAGGCTGGGAAGAGAGCAAGAGCCCTAGAGAGAGAGAGTGATTCGCGAATCCATCCATCCTCTCCTCTAGTTCATCCAAGAGTTCAAGTATGCATCCTCTAGTTGTGAAGCTTGAGTGAGTCAAGCAAAGATCGAGGCTTGTTACTCTTGGTGATCGACATCACCTAGACGGTCCGGTGGTGCTTGGAGGAAGGTGATCGTCGAAGGATTGTCGGCGGCCTTTCTTCATCGACGTTGTGATCGGTTGTGGGTGATTCACCGAGCCGGAGTGGCGAAGAATCAGCCCGTAGAGAGCACTCATCCCTTGCGCGGGATTAAGGGGGAGCCATATCTTCCGAGGTGCTCCAACGAGGACTAGGGGGGAGTGTCGACTCCTCGATACCTCGGCAAAACATCGCCGTGTCAAGCATCTCTTTCCCTAGCTCCTTCTTACCGCATTACTTTCCGCACTTGTCTTTCAATTCATACTAGAAGTGTGTAGGAAGTTTTCGCTTTCTATTGATTTGCTACCGCTTTCTAGCTAGGACACACAAGTGGTAGGCACTAGGGGGTTATTTTGCTCTTTATAGGTTTAATTCTTGTCTAGAAATTAAAAAGAGCCCAATTCACCCCCCCCCCCTCTTGGGCATCTTGATCCTTTCAATTGGTGTCAAAGCAAGGTTTGCTCTAAATTAGGCTTCACCTCCTAGAGCAAGATGTCCCACGGGGATGGACCACCTCCCATGTTCGATGGAGACGACTTTCCTTATTGGAAAGTTCGTATGGAGGCCTATCTAGAGGTCGTTGACGTGAGCGTGCTTAATGCCGCCACAAAGGGAGGCACTCTCTTCGTGGAGGACCTCAACTTTGATAAGCACAATGCCAAGGCGAAGAACATTCTTTTTTGTGGCATTTGCAAGGATGTCTTCAACCGAGTGTGTAATGCCAAAGACGCATTTGAGTTGTGGACCACTATTTGTGCTCTTCACAAAGGCACGAAGTGTGAGCGTGAGGAACGCTATCACTTGGTCCTGGCTAAGCTCAATTCTTTTTCTATCCATGGAAATGAAAATGCAAATGAAATGTACTCACGTCTTAACATTCTTGTAGAAGAATTGAATGGGCTCGGTCTCAACCAAATGGCACCGGCCGATGTGGTGCGCAAGATTCTTTGTGTCTTGCCCATTGAGAAGTATGGCCACATCGTCACAGTTCTTCACCAAGGAGACCTCTCCGCCTCTACACCAACACAAATCTTGGCAAGATCAATGCCCATGAGATGTACATGAAGATTGGTGATGGTGGCTCTTCTTCCTCCTCCAAGAAGAAAGAAAAAGAGAAGGAGGAAAAGAAGGACTTGGCTCTCAAGGCATCCTCTTCAGAGAAGTGCAAGATACAATATGTGTATGAGAGTGCAAGCGATGGAGAGGATGATAATGACTTAGCTCTCATGGTGAAGAAGACAACAAAGATGTTGAAGAGGCTAAACAACAATGGAGTCAAGTTTGACTCAAAGAAGAAGAAATTCTTCACAAGCTCTTCAAGAAAGCCTCTCTCCAAGATGGATTGCTACAATTGTGGCAAACTTGGACAATTGGCTCATGCTTGCCCCGAAGAGAAGAAAGACAAGTACAAGAACAAGAAATTCAACAACAAGTTCAAGTACAACAAGGGCAACAAAGATGAATCAAGTGATGAGGAGAAGAAGGATGACAAGCCATTCAAGAAGAAGAAGAACTTCAACTTCCACGAGAAGAAGAAGGATGGCAAAGCCTACATTGTTGGTGATTGGCTCACCGACATTGAAGACACAAGTGACTCATCCGGAGATGAGAGTGAAGATGAGAAGGTGGCCGCCTTGGTGATTGAGTCATCTACTCCACCGCCACCTCCATCATCTCCGGGCTCATCCTCTACACACCTATGCCTCATGGCTAAAGGTGACAAGAAGGTACAAAAAGAGGATAATGATGATAAGGCTAGCTCTAGTGATGATAGTGATGATGAGTTTGAGGCACCTTCCTATGATGAGCTAATTGTGATTTGCAACAAATACACTAAGCTCATTAGGAAGTATAAAGCTAAAAGTGAATCACTAGAGAAAGCCAACGATAACTTGCATGCTAAACTTGATGACTTGTCTAGTGCTAATGATGATTTGAAGCTTGAGAACAAATCTCTCTCATCTAGCACTAGGGAGCTCAAAGCCTCACTCAAGCAAGCTAATGAGAAACATGATAAGCTTGAGAGGTCAACACAAGAGCTCCATACAAGATACAACTTGCTAAAAGATGACTACAACCAAGTTAGAAATGAACATGGCGCACTTGTGATAGCTAACAAATTGCTTACAAATGATCTTGCTACACATGTTGCTATTAACCCAGTTGTTAAGTGTCATATAGCTACTTCTTCTGAGGACTTGCTTGATGAAGTTGCTAGTGAGCAAAATGCTAAGTGCAAGGGCAAGAAGGTAGTTGAGGCCGAAAAGTATGATGACTATGTGAAAATGAGGCAAGAAAACTCCAAGCTCAAGGAAGAGCTAATCAACCTCAAGGCAAGCAAGCCATTCACTATCAAGTCGGCCAAGCAAGATGACAATGATGCAATGACCTTGATCAACTCTCTCAAAGAGGAAAATAAAAAGCTCAAGGTTAAGAAGATCAAGCTTGCAAGTGGAATGGAGAAGTTCACCAAGGGCCACAACCTCCAAAGTGAGCTCTTGATGAACACTATCATGAAGACCGACAAGTCCGGCATTGGGTTCAAGGAGAACCAAATCATGAAGGCCAAGGTAAAGATAGAAGCTAAGAACTACTACAAAAACAAGGCCATGAGGAACAACTATGACACACCAAAGCCCAAGCCCAAGAAGTGCTTTGGATGTGGTCAAGAGGGTCACATTGAATTCCAATTCAAGACTCCACCTCCCAATACCTTGCCCAAGCACACAAGGCCTTTTGCGCATGATGCACACTTCATCATAAACAAGGACTCCAAGGCTAGACCCCTAGTTGTGTTTCTTGTCCTAAGATGAAGAACAAGCCCAAAGTGCTATGGGTCGCTAAGGAGTTGGTGGACAAGGCTATGGGACCTCGCCAAGTGTGGGCTCCCAAACAACAAGCTTAACTTCAAGTTGCTTATGTGTAGGTGAACTACAAGACCGGTGGAAGTCATTGGGTGATTGATAGTGGATGCACTCAACATATGACCGGTGACTCCCGGATGTTCACCACACTTGAGGAAGATTGTGAAGGCAAGACAAGATTACCTTTGGGACAACTCAAAAGGCAAAGTGCAAGGCCTAGGCAAAGTGGCAATCTCCAATGATCAATCAATATCAAATATCTTGCTAGTGCAATCTTTGAGCTTCAACTTGCTTTTGGTTGGTCAACTTTGTGATCTCGGGTTCCAATGTCTCTTCACCCTAATGAGGTAGTTGTGACCAAGATTGAAGATTCATCATTGATATTCAAAGGTTTCGACACAACAATCTCTACCTATGGACTTCACCTCAAACGAAGCTAGTTTGCAAACATGTCTATTCTCCAAGATCTCTTTGGGTTGGCTATGGCATAGAAGATTAGCACATGTGGAATATCAACTTTGAAGAAACTTGTCAAGAAGGAGATGGTTAAGGTGTGAAGGATGTGGTGTTTGAGAAGGACAAGTTGTGTAGTGCATGTCAAGCCGGCAAGCAAGTGGCCAACACTCATCCCACCAAAGCTTTCATGTCAACCTCAAGAGTCCTAGAGCTACATCACATGGATCTATTTGGACCTACCACCTATGCTAGCCTTGGTGGCAATCTCTTTTGCTTGGTGATAGTTGATGACTACTTTAGGTACACTTGGGTGTTCTTCCTTCAAGACAAGGGAGAGACTCAATCATATTCAAGAAGTTTGCAACTAATCCCAAAATGAGTTTGATGTGAAGATCAAGAAGATAAAAGTGACAATGGGACCGAGTTTGTAAACACCAAGATTGAAGACTATTGTGATAAAGTTGGGATCAAGCATGAGGTGTCCGCCACCTATACCCCTCAACAAAATGGTGTAGTAGAGAGGAAGAACCAGACACTTATTACTCTTGCAAGATCAATGCTTGATGAATACAACACCCCCGAGAAGTTTTGGGCCGAAGCAATCAACACCGCATGCTATGCGGCCAACCAGCTATTTGTCCAAAGGCTTCTCAAGAAGACCCCCTATGAGCTTGTGAATGGGAAGAAACCGGATATATCCTTTTTCCGAGTGTTTGGATGCAAAGTGTATATCTACAAGAACGCCAACACTTGGGCAAGTTCCAAAGGAGATGTGACATTGGTTTCTTACTTGGTTATTCTCTTAAATCCAAGGCCTATCGAGTATTTAACAAAGCCTCCGGCCTAGTTGAATAAACATATGACTTGGAGTTTGATGAAACTAATGGCTCTCAAGAAGAGCATGAGAATCGTGATGATGTAGGTGATGAACCCTTGAGGGAGGCTATGAAGAATATGCTCATTGGTGCAATCAACCCAGAAGAGGTGGAAGAAGTTGAAGATGATGCAAATCAAGTACCCTCTCCACCTCACACGCCTCAAGTTGATGAAGAACAAGTGAGGGAAGCACAAGAAGATACCTTCATCCCTCAAGATCAAGTCGAGGCTCAAGCTAGTGATGTTGATGCACCACAACCTCCTCCCCAAGTGATTGATAGAAGATCTACACCTATGGTTCAAGCTCATCCACAAGACCTCATCATAGGGAGTCCATCAAGGGGGTAACAACTCGATCTAAACTTGCTTATTATGTTGAATATCACTCCTTTGTTTCCTTTGTTGAGCCTTCTAGTGTGGAGGATGCACTTGCGGATCCGTATTGGGTGAATGACATGCATGAAGAGTTGAACAACTTCACCCGGAACGAAGTGTGGACACTAGTAAAAAGCCCAAAGGAGCAAGAATCATTGGCACCAAGCGGGTGTTTAGGAACAAGCAAGATGATCAAGGCGTGGTTGTGAGAAACAAGGCAAGATTGGTGGCAAAGGGGTTCTCACAACCTCCCGGGTTTGAAGACCCCAATTGGCCTAATCATGTGTATAGGTTGTCCAAGGCACTCTATGGATTGAACCAAGCTCCAAGAGCTTGGTATGAGAGCTAAGGGACTACCTACTCAAGAAGGGCTTCAAGATCGGGAAAGTGGATACCACACTCTTCACCAAGGTGCTAGATGGAGAGATCTTTGTTTGCCAAGTATACGTCGATGACATTATATTTGGGTCAACGAACCAAGGTCATAGCAAGGAATTTGATGCATTGATGTCCAAGGAGTTCGAGATGTCGATCATTGGCGAGCTAACCTTCTTCCTTGGCTTCCAAGTGAAGCAATTGAGGGAGGGTACCTTCATATCTCAAGAGAAGTACACTTATGATCTACTCAAGAAATTCAAGATGGAGGATGCAAGCCAATCAAGACCCAATGCCTACTAATGGGCATCTCGATCTCGATGAGGGAGGTAAACCGATAGACCAAACTCTTTACCGCTCAATGATCGGTAGTTTACTTTACCTCACCGCATCTAGGCCGGATATCATGTTTAGTGTGTGTATGTGTGCTAGGTTTCAAGAAAGCCCTAAAGAGTCGCATCTTTGTGCGGTTAAAGAATCCTTAGGTACATAAGGAACAACCCCTAGCATGGGCCTTTGGTATCCCAAAGGAGCTCCCTTCCAACTAGTTGGCTATTCCAATTTGGATTATGCCGGTGTAAGGTTGATAGGAAGAATACCTCCGGCGGGTACCACATGCTAGGAAGATCACTTGTTTCTTGGCCTCAAAGAAGCAAAACAGTGTGGCATTGTCAACCGCCGAGGCGGAATACATTGCCATGGGAGCAAGTTGTGCACAAATCTTATACATGACTCAAACACTTCTTGATGACGGCGTTGTTTTAAAAGATGTTCCACTTTTGTGTGATAATGAAAGTGTCGTAAAGCTTGCAAACAACCGGTTCAACACTCTCGCACCAAGCACATAGATATTCGCCATCACTTTCTTAGAGATCATGTGGCTAGGAAAGACATAACACTAGTTGGAGTTAAGAGCGAAGATCAATTGGCGGATATCTTCACTAAACCACTCGATGAAGCAACCTTTTGTAGGTTGAGAAGCGAGTTGAATGTGCTTGATCACTCTAACTTCACTAAAAATGATCTTGTGTGAACCAACCTTGCATCATGTGTAATATAATCATGTTAATTTAGTAATGCACATAGGCTTTGCTAACATGGTTGGAATAACCATTCTTGAACGTGTGAAGAAGTCCAAAACATGGTTTAAACTTGCAAGCAACCCAGATCCAAATTCTTGTAAATGCATTGCATGTGCATGTGTTGTTTGCCGTTCCTTTTCGGTTAGTTTGAGCATCCTCTGTGTTCGTCCACTTAGGGGGAGCATTCCAAGATCAAGACACTTCTATACCCCTCTTTGTCCATATGATGACTCCTTGGTGCTTTCATTCGAATATTTTGAGCTAAAACTAAAATCTAAGCCTATGGCAAAACTATTTGAAAATGAGAGTTTGAGAGATGGTTCTCATATCAAGTCCAATCAGGTGTTATTTGGATCTTATTGGATTGGAACTTAGTTGGGAGAAAGACGCAAAAAAACAGAATTTGAAAAATTCTATTTAGAAGGTGTCGGACGCTACCGACGGACGCTCAGCGTCAAATGCCTCAGCGTCCGTCGCGATCGTCCGGAGACTGAATGTTGCCTCCTTACAGGGCGACGGACGCTAACCACGTCCGTCGCAGAGCGTCCGACGCGGTCAATGTGTTTGGGCGCTTCAAACCTGCTCTGGAAGCCCGACGGACGATGTCGTCGGACGCTGTCCAAGTGTCCGTCGCAGTCCGACGAAGCGTCCGTCGCGAACTTGAGGCACATTTTTTTTAAAAAAAAAACAACTCCCGTCTCTTTCCTTTTTTTTCTCTCGGTCGGTTACAGTCCATCCGTACGCCGCACGCCGATCTCACCGAACCCTAACCACCGGCTCCTCTGCACCGTTGCCGCCGTTGTCGCTCCACCGCCGCGCCAGCTCTCCTCCCTACGCCGCCCCCCCTGAGCCGCCGCGCCAGTCTTCCAGCGCCGCCGCTCTTCCTACGCCTTTCCTCCCCCTGCCTCGCGTGTTTCAAGCCGTGCAGGGGCATCTCTCCTCTAAGGCCCTGTTGGAGGTTTGATCGACCTCGGCTGCGTGTCAAGGTGAATTCCATCTCCTGCAACCCTCCTACCAGCTTGCTAATCCCCTTGCCTTTTTCTCTCACCACCCTAATCCTTAAATCCCCTGTTTAGGTTGCGGTTTGGTTTTCGAAATCGACCGAGGATCTTACCTTGTCTTTCTAGATTTGGTCACGTGGTCAGAGGTATGATGGCAGTTAGCAATTCGATCTTTTCTTACCTATTTCATGCTTCTATATAGACCCACTCTTCTCTAGTTACATGCTTATATGTTATATATTCCTATCTTTCTATTCGAGCAGGGTCAGTGTGTCAGTTGGGTAGTGACAGTGAACTCGGGGCAAAGCCGCGAGTAAGGAAGGAGGCAAATCCTCGAAAGGACAGTCTAGGGCCATCATGCCAATCTTGATCGTTTGCGTTGCTCAATGGATTGTCAGTTGGCAGTGGGCAGTGAGTTTGTGGTTTGACAGTTGAGGATCTATTGCCAGTGACAGTTTGGTTCATCCAGTGTTTGTCCATGGCAAGAACGAAGAACGCCGGACCCATTCCCGGTAGTGATGGTGACCCTCCACCTCCACCACGTCCACCCACTGATCGGAGAAGGGTAAGCAGAAGGTTGTGTCACGGAAGCGCAAGAGGCCACTTATGGATCCAGATTCAACAGCAGCACTTACAGTGGCCGAAGCCGCAAAGATCGCGGAGCGAGTGGACGTCGCGTCGGTTTGAGGCTCTTGCGTCGTGAGTCCCTTACGCGTCCAGAGACAGAGCCCGCCGTGGCTACTGAGACAGAGGAGGCAGAGCCAGACCCAAAGACTGAGCAGACAGAGTCGCGGGCCCGTCCTCGATTGGTGAGCTGATGAGCCGCAGAGTTAACGGTCCAGAGGCTCTGGTGCACCACCTAGTCCTCCAGGACCTCAGCTACCAGATCCAGTGAGGCATCAGGTCAGGGTTCTCACAGCGAAGCAGGTTCAGCTACTCCGCTTCGTGGACTTTCAATCCTGGTTCCCAGCTCAGAGAGACCCCCGTGCTGGACGTGACTTCTACACCACGATTCACGAGGACTTCTACAGAGCATACGTCGACACTGACGCTCCTCTTAGGGCTCACAGAGTATGCCCACCTGCTCACATAGAGGGGGTCGGTGGTCCAAGATTCTTCAGCCCTTACAGTACCTTCAGGGATTGTTAGATATGATGGGACGATCAGGAGCTTATCAGAAGGACTAGGTCTATCAGTTCTATGCCTCACTATGGATCTCCCCTGATCACGAGTTCTTTCACTTTGGCTTTCAGGGCCGTGACTTCAAGGTTTTCAGCAGCTCGGTTCAGAGAGTTTTTTCACTTAGAGTCCTCCCCTACGAGGATTCACAACTTGTGCTACGGGGATTAGGAGGCCCCTCGCCGACCTCACGATGGGATAGTGCCATCTACAGACTTCGTGAGGCCATGCTTTCAGCTGCCATTCTCAGAGGGTTCGAGCCGTACACCGAGAGACCTCACTCCACTTGCTCGGATTCTCCACGAGGTACTCAGAGTACCATTCTTCCTCGGATTGGAGCTCGGGACACCATTACCCGACTACAGCTGTGGCTTCTTGCTCATATCATCCGGAAGGAGAAGTTTGACCTTTGGATCTGATTGTCAACGAGCTTGAGGAATATCATAGCTGCAGGATTCCGAGGTCACTGGCAGCTACAGTTTGCTCACTGGATTTTCATACCTTATAGTTGCCAAGACCCGATCAGGAGCTCTGCGAGTCACTCTTACCAGATCAGCGACTGAGTTTCCAGTTTACCGATGAGTCAGTTAGTCATGCATGGAAACTTGCCTCGCCCCAGCAGAGCATACAGACCAGGCACCAGACAGGCAGGTGTGCCACCTCAGTCGGAAGAGGACACTGACGCTACAGTTAAGCAGATCACCCAGGCAGAGCTTGCAAATCTTGATGCTTAGATTGACACCGCTGCAGAGACTGTCTACAGAGAGGACCTGGATTCTGACAGTTCAGATGAGGACTACCACCAGTGCGCGAGTACGCACCAATGTCCCATGACCAAGAGGCAGGAGGGTCAGGTACAGCTGCAGCTCCAGCTCCAGGTTCCAGCACCTCAGAGGCTAACATTACTTACCATCCTTTCGAGGATGCAGCTGCAGCAATCACGCCAGGCAGAGGAGCAGAGGCGATAGGTTTTGCCGACGTTCGGAGGCTTACAGAGCAGCAGTTGGCCGCTCAGGCCTAGACTCAGGCCAGGCAGGACGAGTTTCAGAGCCATTTTCTTGGCCTATCAGCTGCAGCAGGCAGAGATTCAGAAGACTCATACTTTGTAACTTGAGCGTCTTCTAGCCTCCAGCTCCGGGCAGACCTTCACTCCCCAGAATCAGTTGCCCAGGGTCTCGTAACAGCAGCAGTTCACCTCGCCGGCACAGCAGACTAGTTGTTGTGGTACCGACTCCAGTGTTACCGCCCGGGAGGACAGCAGAGTCAGGCACCAGTTACTCCTCCCTTCCAGGCACCAGCTTCTCCAGAGTGCTAGTCTCCGAGGACCGAGGTGTCCTCTTGGTTAGTTTCACCCGGCGAGCTTCAGACAGGATTTACTCCTATCCAGAAACTACCATAGCAGAGGCCTCGCGTGACCTCTCAGCCTCCTACTTGGAGATCACAGGAGATGATTCTCCAGGAGCAGCTCAGCTAGACTCACCAGCTCCAGAGGTTAAGGGGTGGATCCTCCGGCGACGGGCACTTACCTTTCTTCAGTTGCCTCGTCGGAGATCGCACCTGAGCAATCCACGCAGACAGTTACAACTCCTCCAGCTACAGTTCAGACAGACGCTTTTTTCACTAGCAGTTGAGAAAGTTGTCACAGAGGCCTAGGATGAGGGAGTTATAGTTGCAGTATCCTCTCCACCTCAGACTCACCTAGTAGAGCTTGTCGCATCAGTTGTCACTAGTTGCTCTGGCAGTGACACCTTCCCCCGCGCCTCGAGTCTTTACTCGTCGGGTTCCTAGGCCGCTACTACAGAGGCAGGACCGTTAGAGGCACCAGCTGAGCCTCAGGGGGAGCCAGTTGAGTCAGCAGCTCCAGAGCTTCCAGTGTCATCTCCAGAGGTCACCCCAGCTGCGCCTACACCTGCAGAGGCTGAGGCAGATGTGAGTCAGACGAGTAGATCTTCAGGACTTCATCATGCTCGATCACCAGGCTGCTGCTTCTTCACCTTTCTCCAGCCCCAGATGCTTTTGCTGTTGGTGCTAAATGCCAAATCGGGAGGAGAGGGTCGAGTATAGAGATAGGGGGAGGGATTTGAATCTTTGTGTGCTTAATTTTCCCGTACTCTTTCATCATGTCTACTTTTAGCACTTGTTTCTATGTGTGATGTATTTTATGGTTGATGCTTGTGTGAAATATGGTTGGATGTGACAAACTCTTGATTATCACTAATATATCTTGTGACTTGTCTTATGGTTCATGATATATCTCTATGTTCAAATGATAAATTTAGCTTCCGCGCTATACTCCGATACATGTTTTTTAGAATATCATGAGGTACTCCTATTTTTAACATTTATATCTATGAGTACCATGGTTTGTGTTTTGGCTTGGGTGAGCAAGTATGCTTCATTACAAATTCACTAACCCTTGCTCAACAATTCCAAGTCGCCAAAATCCTAAACCTTCACTCTTATCCCTACTCGAGGAGTTATTGTCGTCAATCACCAAAAAGGGGAGATTGAAGAAACATGGCCCTAGTAGGTCATCACTTAGCCCTCAAGATGGATATCGTTTTGGATTTCAAAGAGACATGATGAAGACCCTAGAATATAGGCTAAGTGCCATAAGGTGATGAAGAGCACTTAGAAATAGATAGGGTTTTTATTTGATCTTTGACCGTACTATTAAGAGGGGTTTAGACTGGTAGCTTGACTTAGGAAAGCTTCATGAACTAGGTGTGGTGCACACTTGTATTCCTTAGCTCTAAGCAAGCCTATGGTGATCATAAGATAGCCTAGAACAACTTCCATATTCATCGCGGCGAAAAACGAAGATGAGAGGCCAGTTTTCTGGGCGCACAGACGCTCCTGACGGAGGCTTCGGACCGCTGTCCGTCGTGTCGGACAAAGGCGTTGGATGCTGGGTGGTTGAGTCCACAGCGTCCGTCGACCTACCATGGCCTGTGTTTCTGGCTAAGTTTTTCAGGGGCAGACGAACGCTGTCCGTCGGCCAGCCGTCGGACGCTTGGAGAGCGTCCGTCGGCCTTCCAGTGAGGGTGTTTTTCAGCCCGAGCCAGAGTATAGGGTCGGACGCTGGGAAGAGCGTCCGTCGCCCTGTGACGGAGCGTCCGTCGCTGGGAAATCCTGTCAGAGTTAGCCGTTGGGTGGGCGTCGGAGCGTCCGTCGCCCAAACTTTGTGCAGAACTAGCCGTTGGGGCATGCGACGGAGCGCCCGTCGCCTAGTCGATGGAGCGTCTGTCGCCAACTTAAGTTACCAGCCCGAGCTAGTTTTCTGAGGGGCTATTTATAGCTCCCCACACTTCTCTCCCACCTTGCCTTTGCTCATTCATTTGCTGAGTTTGTTGAGAAGGCTGGGAAGAGAGCAAGAGGCCTAGAGAGAGAGAGAGTGATTCGCGAATCCATCCATCCTCTCCTCTAGTTCATCCAAGAGTTCAAGTGTGCATCCTCTAGTTGTGAAGCTTGAGTGAGTCAAGCAAAGATCGAGGCTTGTTACTCTTGGTGATCGACATCACCTAGACGGTCCAGTGGTGCTTGGAGGAAGGTGATCGCCGGAGGATTGTCGGCGGCCCTTCTTCATCGACGTGTGATCGGTTGTGGGCGATTCACCGAGCCGGAGTGGCGAAGAATCAGCCCGTAGAGAGCATCATCCCTTGCGCGGGATTGAGGGGGAGCCATATCTTGCGAGGTGCTCCAACGAGGACTACGGGGGAGTGTCGACTCCTCGATACCTCGGCAAAACATCGTCGTGTCAAGCATCTCTTTCCCTAGCTCCTTCTTACCGCATTACTTTCCGCACTTGTCTTTCAATTCATACTAGAAGTGTGTAGGAAGTTTTCGCTTTCTATTGATTTGCTACCGCATTCTAGCTAGGACACACAAGAGGTAGGCACTAGGGGGTTAATTGGCTCTTTATAGGTTTAATTCTTGTCTAGAAATAAAAAGAGCCCAATTCACCCCCCCCCCCCTCTTGGGCATCTTGATCCTTTTAGGAGCTCACCGCGTGGAGAGGATTTGGCCGGATTCCGTGCTCCTACAACGTCGTGGACGTAGGTCCTGCGGTGGTGTGGAGCTTCTGCGGCGTGGTGCTTGAAGATGTCGGCGGCGTGTGCTCCTGCGATGTGGTGGCGAGCTCCTGCGGCGACGACATCATGGGCGGCGAGCACCGAAGCAGGACCCTTGTGGCGTGGGCGGCGAGCTCCTGCTGGAGCGGCGGTGAGCTCGAGCGGCGGCGGGCCTAGAGCACCAGCAGGCTGGAACACGCGGCGGGGAGCTCCTGTTGTGGCGGCAGCGATGGGGAGCACCTGCTGGAGCGGCGTCGGGCCCTATCTGAAATGGCTAAGTGTGGAATGGGCACGAGTCTGAAAATTTCAGACCACACCCATTCCTTATATAGTTGGCCTCATTACTGCCGGTTCTTCACTCCCGGTTTGTATTTAGAACCGGCAGTGATGAAGTCACATCAGTGCCGGTTTCTGTAAACCGGCAGTGATTGGGGGTGCATCACTGCCGGTTGGTTATTCAAACCGGCGGTGGTAGAGGCACATCACTGTTGGTTCCTCTATAACCGACACTGATGTGTGTATTTTTTTTAAATCTGTCTTTTGCTTTAGAATTCAAATTACTCCTAATTTTTTACTAGAACTTGAAAAACTCCAAACATAGAAGTTGCATAATTTTTAATTCTCTACAACTTTTGCTGAAGGAGCATATTCAAATTCTTTATAGTTTTTGAATTCCATTTTGAATTTGAGTAAGAGTTTAAAATTCAATTACCCCCTTTGTAATTACTCCAAAAAATTGAATAGAAGTTGAAAATCTTCCAACATAGCTTTTGCTAGTTTTGAGGAGTTCTACATTATTGCTTATACACTCAAGGTCTAATTCTTTATAGATTTTGAATTCCTTTTGACATGGCACACATCAATCAATAACGTGGTACAACTCATCAATCTCTACAACTCCATATGATCTCAAATTCGATGCAAATTACTAAAACAACATTTCATTAAGGATTACATAGTTTATGATACTCTAACAATTCACGGTGTAGGCACGATGATGGCCTCATCGTGATCACTCTGGAGGTAAGCAGGTTCGTCACCCTCTTCAAGGACATGTAGGGTAATGTCCGCCCCAAAAAGAGACATTTCTTCATAACCTTTGTAGTCTTCTTCATCTGTCACTCCATCGACACCGACAATCTTCTTTTTCCTTGCAATACTACATGTCGTCTTCCATTTGTATTGTTATCCCTTGCATAGAATATTTGCAAAACATCCTTTGCAAGGACGAAGGGGTCATCTCTGTATGCGGTCTTGGATAGATCAAAGGTAGTGAACCCATCCTTGTCGGTGTTGATTTCATTCAGCGGACCCACAGACAATGGAAAAGAGCAACTTTCAACTGATGTCCATAGTCTAGCTCCCATATCTCATCTATGAAACCATAGTATGTTGCCACCACCGTGCCATACTCATCGTGGGCGTCGAAACAAACACCACTATTTTGGTTGGTGCTCTTTCTGTCCTGTTTTTTGTGTAAAATGTAAAACCATTTATTTGATATCCTTGGTACATCATTAGCATAGTCGAAGGTCCGGGGGCTAAGAGATCTAGTTGACATCCCGTCACCATTGCTAGCCTTTGGCGTCGAAACCAGTCACCGAATTCCTCCTCATGTTTTTTTCTCAAGCCAAGCATGTGACCTACTGATGTGCTTCCTTTGCAGTAACTGTTTGTGCTCATCAATGTATGTCATCACACCGTCGGTCTGCTGGAGAACAGCGAAGTGTGCTTGTCTGAAGGAGACCACTTTGTCTATTTTGACAGCTTTCTCACCTATTGTTTCTTTGCCCCTAGTCTTCCATCATGATGAGATACTGGAACTCCGACCCGCTTGATGTCCAGATAATATGTGTAGAAACTCAATAGACTCCTCTATTGACCATCCTTCTACCATGCTCCCTTCTGGTCTGAATTTATTCCTAACATACCACCTAAAAACTTTCATGAGCCTCTCAAAGGGAAACATCTAGTGTAGGTACATTGGGCCAAGGGCTTTTATTTGATCCACAAGATGAAGAAGTAGATGCACTGAAATGTCGAAGTAAGTCAATGGGAAATGCATCTCAAGACTGCATATAATCTCGGTTATTTCTGCTTCAGGCGGTCTAGCCTGTCCACTTCAATGACCTTTTCAGAGATCGTGTTGAAGAACGAACACAACTTTATGATTGGAGCGTGGACCTTGTCAGGGAGGATACCTCGCAGGGCAACTAGGAGCAGCTGAGTCATTATGACATGACAGTCATGGGCCTTCATAGAACCATAGTTAAACTTAAGTTCTCTCATGTTAACTAGCCTCTTTGGGTTCCCACAGTAGCCACTCGGTACTTTGAGATCGTTGAAGAAAGAAATAAGCATTTCTTTTTCCTCCTTTTTCAGTGTCATGATCCCACCGGAAGTTTCAAGTGGTCATTCTCAAGAGTTACTGGGTGCAACTCCTTCCTGAGGCCCCGGTGTTGCATGTCCAAGCGTGTCGCGAGAGAATCCTTGCTTGTTCCCCCGGTGTTCATCAAGGTGTTAAGTGTGTTACCGCGCACGTTTTTAGTTATGTGCATTGGATCAAGACAGTGACGTACACTCAAAAGTGGCCAGTAAGGTAGTTTCCAGAAGATTGATTTTTTCTTCCAGATACTATCGGTTGGCGCTGCTACTGCCCCATCCCCCTTCCCAAGGATAACATTTGTGAGTTTGCTTAATTGTTGAAGCAGTTGTTTCCCGTCTCGATACTTTGGAGGTCCACGTTTCTCAGTAGTCCCATTAAAATCTTTTGTATTCCTACGGTAAGGGTGATCACGACGTAGGAACCTATAGTGTCCCATGTAGACCATCTTCATGTTTTCTGGTAAATGTGTAGCATCAGTCTTGTCCAAGCACTCGACACACCCAGTGTATCCTTTTGTCTTCTCTCCAGACAAGGAACCTCGCCCTGGTAGGTCGGTGATTGTAGTGATAAGTACAACCTTTATCGTGACATGTTCTTTTTTGTACTCATCCCAGACATCCTTCACACCTGTCTCCCAATCTATAGTAGTTCATCGATCACTGGTTGTAGAAGCACATCAATATCATTACTGGGTTGTCTTGGTCCTTGGATTAGTAATGGCATCTGTACGTATGCTCGTTTCATACAAAGCCAGGGTGAAAGGTTGTATATACATAGCGTCATTGGCCAAGTGCTATGATTGGTTCTCACCTGGTCAAACGGGTTCATCCCTTCCGTGCTCAAAGCAAACCACAGATGCCTTACCTCTCCACCGATGTTCTTATAGAACATAGTGTGGATAGTCCTCCAGTCCGACCCATCGGCGGGGTTGTTTCATCATTGAATCTTTCTTTCGCTCTTCGTCGTGCCAACACAACAGCTTGACTGACTTCTCATTTGCAAACAACCTATGCACTCGTGGAGCTATAGGAAAAATACCACCGGACTTTACTGGCCCTCCTCTGGTCTTGCTTCCATCATTTGATGGTCCTTGCTTGTATCGGGGAGTTTTACACTTGGGACATGCATCCAAGTCTTTGTATTTCTCTCCACGGTACAATATGCAGTCGTTGAAACACGCGTGGATTTTCTTAACCTCGAGGCCAATTGGGCAAATCATTTTTACACAAGGTAAGTCTTTTATGCTAACTCGGCCTCCGGGAACAGTTTATGTAGTATAACTAACAAGTTATTGAAGTCTTTATCACTCAACCCATTCGTTGATTTGAACTCCAATAGCATAATGTTGGCTTCCAGTTTGCTTATTGGGCAACATGGAAACAATGGTGTTTTTGCATCCTTTCTCATCATCTCCAGTTTTTTCAACTGTGAAGCACTAAGGAATCCACCATGCACATCATGTAGAAGTTGTGAAATGTCATCATTTTCCTCAGTGGCATCAGCTAATGTATTCATAAAACACATCATCATTGGTAGGCACATGTTCTGTGTACTCATGAACAGACAATAATGCATTCAGGGATACACTAGGCATGGGCACATCATCATTAACATTTTGACCAACCTCCCCATGCAAAGTCCAAATCGTGTAGTTTCTCATGAACTCCCTTATAATCAAGTGCAAACGTATATGCTCCACGTCGCCCCATTTTCTCGTATTCTTGCAGTCTTTGCATGGACAGAATACAAGATGTGAGTCCCCAGCATTGGCTCTAGCTCGCTTGATTAAATCGTCGATGTCCGTCAAGTACCGTGGGTCTGTATGTGACAGATCGTACATCCACCCTCGAGCCATGTCTGCACTGATAAAATGGAGAGAGAAGAGAAAACATAGGCACATATTAATAGGAGCATTTTTTAACAATATTTTTTTCTTTATAATTTGAATTTGGTCGCGCTATAAAAAGTGAGTATTAAATGTGAGTATTAAATGCATGCATGTAGTATTAAATGCATGCATGCATGGAGTATTAAATGTAAGTAATAAATACCGACTATATTCCACATCCCATCAAATCTTTAATACATGCATGGAGTA
The DNA here is from genome assembly GCA_022036555.1 of Microstegium vimineum. Lineage (NCBI taxonomy): Eukaryota > Viridiplantae > Streptophyta > Magnoliopsida > Poales > Poaceae > Microstegium > Microstegium vimineum. Next base: position 19,295,447 of record CM039133.1, read on the forward strand.
TGGAGTATTAAATGTAAGTAATAAATATAATAATTACAATTTTAATCCATAATTTTCGAGACGAATCTTTCGAACTAGCTACTCAATGATTATACAATAATTATCCGATAAAAACAAAGTGCTACAATTTTTCTAAATGCTTTTGGATCTAAAAGGTACAAAAAAAATTGACACAAATTGCAACATCTCCCTTCTTGATCATGAAAACTAGCATAGCTCTAAACTATAGATTTACACACAAAAACAATGTAAACCAACAATTCTAAGAATTATGCTTGTTACTAACCAAGAGCAAGAAGAAATGAGGATCCAAGAGTGAAGAGGAGCCAACAATGGAGTTCAAGAAATCCACCAGTCGCAACAATGGAGAGAGGAGCTCCTGTTCACGCACTGTTGGGGCAGAGGAGGGAGAGGAGCTCGTGTGCTTTATACTGTACAACTTTTCACTGCCGGTTGGAGCCACGAACCGGTAGTGAAACACCACATCACTGTCGGTTGGTGGCTTGAACCGGCAGTGATAGGGCCAAGAGGCATCACTGCCGGTTCAAGCCACGAACCGGCAGTGATGTGGTGTTTCACTGCCGGTTCGGCCCTGCCCCCAATAATTGGGGGTTTGTCAGAGAAAGAACCGGCAGTGAAGAGGTATCACTGCCGGCCCAAACAAAACCGGCAGTGATGGGCCGGCAGTGATTGCCGTTTCTGTAGTAGTGAACGATTTACTCATAAATCTGATATATCGTTTCATATGATTTACCCTGTAAAGAACACATTATGAAAAAAGTTGCATCTAACTGTCACACCGTCACTTTTAGAGTTCAGACCTGTGTGAAAACATGTTCTGATGCTGCTGTTAGTGAATATATTCAACTCTGTGTGCAAATAACTTATGAAACTTTGACACAAAAATGCACTTTATAGTTGATGGCCCTATGTACTCCACCTAACAAGGTAGGGATGGGGGGGGAGAGAGAGCTGGCTGGCTATAGCCCCCTACCCTAACCATTGGAGCTCCTTAGCACCCGCGGGATTTTGACCCTAGGTTGATGTTTAGGATGGGCGCTTGGTGCTGTGTTGAGACTTGAGAGGTTAAAAACGAATAATTCGTGACCTGGGTCCGTCACGCCCTTTTCATTTATCAGCTTACTAGCCCAATAAGACTCAATGTTCCATCGGTCCACTAAGTGAGCAACAAAACCCTTAATACTAATTCCACGTACCAGACACGGACACTGGGCTCCCTGACGTGGGTTCAGTACCGCGACAAACATAATTGTTCATCAGATGTTGGAAGAGTGGGTCTTTACGGTTCGGGCACTCAAGAACACAAGAGAGACACGACAATGTATCCGCTTGTTCGGTCTATCGAGGCCCTACGTCCAACCTTGAGATGCTCTTCGTATTTAAGAGCAACCAAATCGGAGGTTACAATAAAGGAGAAAGAGAGTTTGATAGAGGATTGCTTGGTGCTTTCCTACGGCTCACCGGCCTCGGTGGTGAGGTTGCTTCCCTGCAAGTAAGGGGATTGGCCCTCCCTCTTGCTAGGTTACCCGTAGGGATGTTCCTCTCAGTTTGCTTGTTGTTCAACTCAATAGGATTGTCAGTCCCTTCTATAGGAGCCAACCTTCGCCTTATACTTATATTCTAAGAAAGGTCGGGTACAAGGCGATTTGGGGCTTCTATCTTTGGTCTTGATGTGTCAGGTCTAGGAGGGTGCTGTTGTAGCATGGATGGACCTTCGCATTATAGTGGAGTTGGGGAGCCTAAGCCCCTGGCGAGCCCCCGAGTGTCGAGCATTGACGAGGGAGTGTGTTTGTCCCTCTCTCACTATGTTACCAGTGTGTGTGCAAGTATACCTGATGGGTGTAGGCGTGTAGCCCCCGAGCTCCCGAGGGATCAGTCGGGGAGGAGGGGTGGTCTTCGGTCGGGAGCTTTTCTTTCGAACACTTAATGAATCCCTATTTTCGACTCTGTTGACACAAAAAGCGTCAAATCTGTGAACACCTCGGGCTATTACCCAAAGCTCAATGTCGAGGGCGTGCCAGTCGATTTGACCAATCAATCGACAAGGATGATAACTAGAACAAACTGAACAAGACGACAGCGATGCGCCCGGACGTCAAGGCTCGGATTGATCAAGGATAACTAGAGCAGAGCTAGACGAGGCAAATAGCGATGCGCCCGGATTGCCAAAGCCTAGAGGTACTCCCACACGGAACTAGCAACGATTTGACGGAGATCAAGATGATGCAGCCCGCCGAAAGCTTGAAGAACTCGTTAAAACTATAACTAATACATAATAAGGGTAAATTGCGATAAAAGGTAGAATAAGATAAAATTGGTTTGTTTTTGATTTGGATTGATTTTTTTATTCCATAGCCCTTGGGCACATATTTATACTCCCGCATGGAGGTTGTACAATGACACGACACATATCTTTCCTAAAACAAACTCCTACTTTAAAGGAAACTGACTCGCGCACGAGCGGATAAAAATATTTATTTCCTAAACAAACACACCTATTTTAAAGGAACATAAGCGACCCATGCAAGAGTCGGACTCAAACTACTATAATAATACTGGCACAGAACACCAGTTTCCTTATACTTCTTCTCGATGGAAACTTTCCATCGGCAGATCCCTTTAATCCGCACCTTCCTTCTTTGGCCACTTGTAACCCTCCACTACCACCAAGTGCTAAGTCACGTCCATCGGCATCGGTAATATTTTCCCGATCAGCAATCGGCAGCATCTCTTCGTCGGCAATCGGCAATGAGCCTTATCGGTAATCGGCAACCATCTTTCATCGGCAATCGGCAACGAGCCTTTATCGGCAATTGGCAAGGCCCCTTCATCGGCAATCGGCAATAGCAGCTCATCGGCAATCGGCAAGACCACAAATTAACCTTTGTCGGCAAAGATCATCCAGCCTCCATCGGCAACACACTTGGCCTTTTGCAGCATTCTTCCATCGGCAATATTGGCTCATATTTTACCGATGCCGATGGAGAACGGTCATTGACCAGTCAAGCTTCAACCCATTTGACACGTGTCGAAAAACGGTATCAACACATGCCCCCAGTTTCGGAGCGTATAACTTTACGTGCCGAAATTCTCTCCACTGTAGCGTTGTTGTAGCCGTTGCTGTAGCCGTTACCCCCGTGATAAGCGTACGGTTTCCTCGATTCCCGCGTGTGGAACTGCAATTTAATAATAAAATCCCTCGATTGTAGCACGAACAGTTACAGACCACCTCGATCATCGCACGTATCTACCACGGGCTTCTCTACATTCCTGCACAGTGTAGAACAGAACCCCAAAATACCCTGAACAGGATTATAAAAATTACCAGGATCCACACTGCCTTTTACCCGAGCCCATTTTCACTTTCACCTTCCTGCCTTCGTCTTCAACCTTCGGCTGCTCTCAAGAACACAAGCTCGAGCAACAGTACCCCTTCGCAATCCAAGGACGAACCATCTTTCTGACTCCAAATGGCGATCCAGGTCGACATCCCGAAAGTAAGGCTCATCCTCACTAATTTAATCTTTCTGCACAGTTCTTTTCCCTGCAAAAGCCTGGTTTTATCCCCATTCTTCTTTCTGATTCGTCCCTCCTTCTTCGAACCCTAGGAACAGTACAACAAAGTGATCATCCCCCTCGCTGGTTCCAGTCTTAGCTGCCTAGGCCCAATGGGCAATCCAGACCCCACCTCCATCATCAACGCAGAAATCAACCGGATACCGCTTAGATCTGAGAGCTTCGATCTAGGACTGGGGGAAGGATACATTCCGCTCATGGCCTAAACAACCAAAGGATGGAAAACTGGTTCTTGAGGTTGACCAGGTCACAACAAGTGTACTGGCAGGAGCGTGACTTAGATCAATGCATTAGGCTCTCAATTGCCGATGCAGAGAGGAATGAGAACTTGATGATAGCAGCTTCATATTTCTGGTCCGACAACATGAATGCTTTCCTCTTCAGGCATGGACCGGCTACTCCCACCCTTGCCGATGTCTACATGCTAACTGGCTTGGATATCACCTCTGCCGATACACTTAGCCTCTTCAATAGAAAAGGTTAGTACAAAGTGAACACCCGTAGTATCGGCGGGTGGACAGGTTACATTCAGGAACACCAGAAAACCGGATCGGTAACCCAAGGGAGCATGCCATCTTCTTAAACATGTGGTTGGAAAAGTTTGTCTTCTGTGGCAAAACCATCGGCCCGACCAGCATGCACCTCCCTGCGGCCGAACTGCTTGCCAACGGCACAAGGCTCCCTTTAGGCAGGTACCTCCTCGGATCGGTTTACCGATTGCTTCATCAAGTATCCAACAAGCTACTGCTAGGAGAGCCCATCGGCAATCTCGGAGGCCCCTGGTGGTTCGTTAATCTCTGGTTGAATGCACATATGCACAAGGCTCTCGGGTTTGACCTATTCGCCCAACAATTCTCGAGGGACATATCAGAAGACTACCGTTACGATGATGACGAATCGGCAACTCGAGGTCCGCTCAACTTTGGAGAGGCCGTCATAATGCTGCCAGGTACCGATGCGATGGGGAGCACTTCGGCTATTATTTCCAGAAGTTCTACAACGGACTTCCCTCCTCGGAACGGGCCTGGTGGCCATATCTCGACGAACACAACCAGTTTCCGTTGTTGTTCAACCTGTCTGACATGAGCTTGCCTGAGAACCAAGCAATTATGAGGGTCAGCATCACTCCTCGAGCTCTCCCGGTAAACATCTTTGGATTGGGAAGAACGCCCCACCGTCGTACGAGTTCTACTATCCATCGGCAGCGGCGAGACAACTGGCATTTGGCCAACTGCCGATCAAGTTGTGCTACTCCAGGGTAGTAAGACCCAGGCAGGCAATCTCTAGCAATCTGGATTGGAACAAAGTCATCAGCCTCCTTGCCGATGCCGATCTGTCGGACCTTGACTTGTCCTCCTGGTCGCCAACCTCCTTCATCACCAACGAATTCAAGTCTTGGTGGCAAGAATGGAAGTGTCAATTACTCGCCAAGTCTTCACATTATTATCGGCACCTGATCGACGCCGATTATGTCATCCCCGACGACATGGTAAGTCTGCTATCCGATGCACTTTCATTACTTTATCTGTCATCGGTATCAACACCTAAATCCTTTGCACCTTTGTACCTAGCAGGCCGATGATCCAGTTCCCACAATGAGCAATAGTGGTAGACCCTTTAATCTTCGGATGATGGGTCCTATATTGATCATCGGCAACAAAGCTCCGACGTTGGCTGCCTTCACGCCTCAACAGGTACCTTCGCCGATGCCTGTACCGATTACATGATGTTTCATCGGCAACATTTACCTTGCATAACTCGCTTTGTATTTTCAGGCACTATGGTCATCGGCATCTGCTTCCAGCAGGCAAACGCCTTCCAGCCCAGTTGCCGATGCCCCCCGGTCTTCATCCAAATGGATCGGCTCCCCTGCTGCTGCGCGACAAAGAAGAGGCGCTTGAGGCTGGCTTCTCCTCGCCATCGGCTCCAACTGCACCATCAGCTGCCGATGCGTCGCCAGCAAGACTGCCTCTGGCTCCAGTCGCACCACCTGCCGGCGGGTCATCGGCAGAACCTCCATCGGCTTCTGTGCCTGATCAACCGTTGGATGATGCCCCCGGCCAGGAGATAGCAACTGCAGCGACGACCGAAGCGACATCGGCATCGGTACCGGCCACGCTGAATGAAGAAAACAGCTCCTTCCGCAGCAACAGCGACGTCGGCATCGGCACCGTCGACTCACGTCCCCGGCAAAGGAACAACTCAACCTTCTGCAGTAGCAGCGACGTCGGCATCGGCACTGTTGACCCAAGTCCCCGATGTCAGAACGGAACGCCACAAGAAACTGCCACTACATCGGAGGCGACGCCGGCCACAGCTATACCAGCACCAACGGCGTCGGCTGCCTCTCCAACAAGGGCTCAGTCATCGGCATCTGCCGCCGATGTCCAAGATGAAGCTGGACCGTCCAGTATGCCAAGTCCCAGGCAGAGATCGCTTCAAGACGGTAAGTAGATTACCTTAAAGCTCATAGTATAGTTGTACAATCGGCATATTTTAACCTTTGTTTTCAGGCCCAAGATTCACCAGACAGCCTCTTCTCCTACAGCCTGAACCCTCAGGACGAAGATGAACGCCAAGGCCGCATCCAAGCAGACAGTCTGTTCTCCTTTGCCGTCGACGTCCCCGATGACGATGAAGAGGAAAGCTCCACCCCTGCTCTATCGGCAGAAGTCAAGTCCAAACTTGAAGAACTGCTCTCCCTGCTGCTGCAAGACACCTCTCAACTCGTCTAGGGACTCATCGGCGGCAAGGATCATATTCAAAGATATCCAAAGCCATCTTTCTACCGATGCAGCAGAAACCTCCTTCAGGCAGCTTCTATTGACATCAACAGATCCAATATCAAAGGCTTACTCATCGTATTGCTGATAGAGCGGCCCAAGCCAAGAGCGAGGAAGAGAAGCTCAAATTCAAACATATTGCCGATGAGAAGCACAGAAGCATTGGTCAAGCCAAAGTTTCCATCGGCAACCTTGACCAGGAAATCTCTCGACTATCAGCAAGGAAGGAGGAGTTGCTGGCGGAGTTGCAAAAGGTTGAAGGGGATCTGACAGCTGCAACCAACAAAAGACTCAACTGTCCGACTCCATCGGGGCTTTACAGCAAGAAAGAGATCATAATGCCCGTCAAGCCATCCTATGGAAGAAGAAGATCAAGCCGGTTGAGGGTTCTGCCGATGCCGACGCCAAAGAGATGGATGAGATAGAGCAAATTCGCCTGCGTGCGATAACAGTTATCCACTCTTTATTTTGATGTCCGCTGTATCGGCAAGGATGTAACCTGATACTTGATCTTGTCTTGTAATATAACGCTAGTTTGTTTTTACCGATGTTTTTTATAAGTTTTCTTTTCATTGGCATTCGACTGAGCATTATGCATCTACCCATATGTAGGGTAATATCTCTTTAAGTATTTGCCGTTGATCGCCCTAGAAAATGCCACTCCCTCGAGGGTTTCCAAAATGTACGCATTACCAGGAGCAGACTGTTTTATCCGATAAGGACCTTCCCAATTAGGGGACCACTTTCCAAACTTAGAGCTCTTAGTCCCAATCGGTAAAATCAACTTCCAAAACCAAATCGCCATCGGCAAATTCCTTTACCTTTACTTTCTTATCATACCATCGGGCAACCCTCTTCTTATTCTCTTCAATACTAATTAACGCTCTCAACCGATGACCTACCAAATCTTCTAACTCATCCTTCATCAGAGTAATATAATCATCAGTCGTCAACTGATCCTGAAAAGATAATCGCCTGGAACCAGTTTTAATTTCCCAAGGTAGGACAACATCGTGTCCATAAACCAACTGATACGGCGAGACCTTGGTTGCACCATGACAAGCCATCCGATATGACCATAAAGCTTCGTTTAATACCATGTGCCACCTTCTGGGGTTTTCCTCAATCTTGCGCTTTATAAGCTTAATGACTCCTTTATTAGTCGCTTCAGCTTGACCATTAGCTTGGGCATAATAAGGAGAAGAATTTAACACCTTGAAACCCATGCTAGCAGCAAAGTCATCAAACTCTCCCGATGTGAACATGGTCCCTTGATCGGTAGTGATAGTCTGAGGAATACCAAATCGGTAAACGATGTGCTCCTTAACGAAATCCACCATGTTTGCCGATGTCACCTTCTTCAAGGGGATTGCCTCAACCCATTTGGTGAAGTAATCGGTAGCAACAAGTATGAACTTGTGCCCCTTGCTCGACGGCGGATAAATCTGGCCGATGAGATCAATAGCCCATCCTCTGAATGGCCAAGGCTTGATTATAGGATTCATTGCCGATGCAGGTGCCCTTTGCACATTACCAAACTTCTGACAGTCCTGGCACCCTTTGAAATAATTGAAGCAATCTTCAAGGATTGTCGGCCAATAATATCCATTCCGCCTAATCATCCACTTCATCTTGAATGCCGATTGATGCGCTCCACATACACCTTCATGGATCTCACCCATCAACTCTTTTGATTCCTCTTTGCCGAGACATCTAAGCAAAACTCCATCAATTGTCCGATATACAACTCATTATAAAGGAGTACATACTTAGTAGCTTGGAACCTCAGACGCCTCTCAACTTTCTGGATGGATCCCTCAAGTAATCGGCAATCTCCTTTTTCCAGTCATCGGCAATTGTTACCGATGTCGTGACTTCCTGAATCGGCTGATATCCTGAGGCATTCTGTGCTAACCGATTGGCCTCTTCATTATGCAACCTTGGAATGTGTTCAGACGGTATTCTTTGAACTCCTTTAACAACTGCAAACACCGCTCATGGGCTGCAATTAGCACTTCACTTCAGCACTCATACGTCTCGATCAGCTGATTAATCACCAACATGGAATCACCGAAGATTTCAACGGCATCGGCACGCACCTCCCTGAGTAGTTCCAACCCTTAAGCAAAGCCTGGTACTCAGCCTGATTGTTTGTCGAAGTAGCAACAATCGGCAATGAAATCTCATACCTCTGTCCTTGGGGTAAAATCAACAGAATACCGACACCTGCTCCATCCTTGCACGTAGACCCAACAAAGAATAGAGCCCAAGGAGCAATCTCAACAAAACTCACCATATGCAGTGCTGAGTGACGAAATCGGCCATCACCTGACCTTTAACAGCCTTTGCCGATTCATACCTTAGGTCAAACTCTGATAGCGCTAGAATCCACTTACCGATTCGTCCACTCAAAATCGGCATTGACAGCATGTACTTCACCACATCATCTTTGCAGACAACAGTGCATTCGGCCGACAGTAAATAGTGTCTTAATTTAATGCAAGAGAAGTATAAACATAAGCATAATCTTTCTATGGCTGAATACCTGGTTTCAGCATCCACCAATCTTCTGCTCAAGTAGTATATTACACGCTCTTTCCCCTCAAATTCTTGAATTAAGGCTGATCCGATACACCGTCATCGGCAGACAGATATAACTGAAAGGCTTCCCGTGTTGAGGTGGAACTAAGACGGAGGATTTACCAAGTATTTTTTAATCTCTTCCAAGGCTGTCTGCTGCTCTTCTTTCTATATAAAACTCTTGATCGGCCTTCAACTTTAACAGATGACTAAAAGATTTAATCTTACCAGACAGATTGGATATAAATCTTCTAATGAAATTAATCTTGCCGATCAGAGACTGCAACTCAGTCTTGTTTGTGGGAGCAACTACCTTGTTAATTGCATCAATAGATTTTCTGCCGATTTTAATGCCTCTCTGATGCACCATGAAGCCCAGAAACTGCCCTGCCGATACGCCAAACGCACACTTGTTAGGATTCATCTTCAACCCATGCTCCCTCGTGCACTCCAATATTTTCCGCAAATCGGCAAGATGCTTTTTGAAGTCTCCAGACTTAACCACCACGTCATCGATGTAGATTTCAACTATTGTGCCGATATGCTTATGAAAGATAAAATTCATTGCCCTCTAATAAGTAGCACCGGCATTCTTCAAGCCAAAAGTCATGACTACCCATTCAAATAAGCCAACGTGACCTGGACATCGGAAAGCAATCTTGGGTATGTCTTCTTCAGCCATGAATATCTGATTATACCCAGCATTGTCATCCATAAAGCTAATAATTTGGTGCCCAGCAGCAGCATCGATCAGTAGATCGGCAACAGGCATCGGGTAGCCATCCATCGGCGTTGCCTTGTTCAGATTCCTGAAATCAATGCAAACACGAAGTTTTCCATTCTTTTTATACACAGGAACCACATTAGAAATCCAATCGGCATACCGGCATTGCCGAATAAATCCAGCCTCGATCAACTTGGTAATCTCAGCCTTAATATCAGGTAAGATAGTAGGGTTGCATCGGCGTGCCGGCTGCCGATGTGGTGAAAACCAGACTTAATGGGTAACCGATGTTCAACTATCAATCGGTCTAAACCAGGCATCTCTGTATAATCCCAAGCGAAACAATCTTTATTCTTTTTAATAAATCAATTAAGTGCTGCTTACATTGGGAATCTAACTTAGCACTAATAAAAGTAGGCCTAGGTTTACTACCATCGCCGATGTTGACCTCGAGCAAGTCATCGGCAGACGTGAAGCCCTACCCAGTTTTCCGTCATCGGCGAACTGATCCATTAAGACTCCTCCTCAGGACCGACTGCTTGGATCGGTTTGATGCGGTAATCGGCAACTTTGAGGAACTCTTTATCCCAGGCTTCGCCAGATATGCACCTGGTCTGCTCATAAGTGTCCAACTCTGCCGATGCAACGGTAGATGGGGCTTCACGCGGACGACTTCAATTCTATCCCCGATCCACTGTACCAGGCTCTGATGCATAGTAGAAGGGATACATCAATTAGCATGGATCTAGTCCCTCCGAGGAGCAAGTTGTAAGTGCCTTTGCCGCTGATTATAAAGAACGTTGTCGGCAAAGTCTTACTGCGATGGTTAAGTCAAACATACAGCTCCCATGCGGTTGACACATTGCCTTCGAAGTCCTTGAGCTTCATGTCGGTCTCGACCAAATCCTGATCACCTTTGCCAAGCTTCCTGAACACGACATAGGGCATTATGTTGATCGATGCGCCACCATCCACTAGCATCTTGGTCATCGGCTGACCATCCACTCTGCCTTTGACAAACAGAGCCCTTAAGTGCTGCCTCTCGTCTTCGGCAGGCTTTTCAAAGATAGCCGTCATCGGATCCAGCATCAATTGTGCCATATCGGCAGCTTCTTCATCATCACTGACGGGCGCCATGAACTCCATCGGCAACATGACAACCATGTTTATATCTGCCGATGGGCCTCCATTGCTTCTCTTCCGAGGGTTTCGCACTGTCATACAGGTCGTCGCGGTGCTGGTGCTGAATCCTCCTCTTCTGGGTTTTAGTCAAACCCTTAGGGCACCATGGAGGAAGTTTGGTCTTCCAGACGGGCTGGTGCCGCTTCCCACTGCTTTCATCGGCACTTCTCCTGATGTTAGGATCTCTGGAGAATATCTCTTCGTCGGGCACTCTAGCATTAGCCATCTCCTCCAGCTCCCTCTGGTCAACACGCTGCCAAGCCGATCATAGGCACTGAGCTTGCCCCCCAGTCGGTCATGTACCGATCTGTCTTCTCTGAGCGGCCTGGCGTACCTGGGTGCCTGATCATCAAAACAAGGTCGCTTACCTGACCGATCGGCTGTGTAGTACCCATTGCATTCTGGACAGTTATCGGCAGTGGGCAGCTTGATGCCTTCCTCCCAGCAATGAACGAAGAAGGGACACCTCCAGTGGTCCTTATGTCGAAGCCATTCCCGATGCTCTTCCTCCTCTTGCGATACTGCTCTTCACGTGATTGCCGATGATAGCACCTCGGCTGTTTGTGAGTAATCACCACTCCAGGAGCCCTGTTAGCGTTGTTACCTTCATCGGCAACCTTCTTACCCTTTCTGTCATCGGCAAACCTTCTTGCATCGTGCTCGGACACTTGGTAACTAGAGTCTACCGATGAGTTCTTCTGGCAGCCTCCGATGTTAGCACTTTGATTTTTTCACTGATCTCCACCATGTTGTTTGGGAACGGGTGCTGATCTATCTTCATCGGTTTCTGGACTTTAGAGCTTTCAAACTTGATACGCCCAGACTCGATCTCCGACTGCAACTGCTGCCTGAATACTTTGCAGTCATTGGTACTGTGTGAGGTTGCATTATGCCACTTGCAGTACCTAGTCTTCTTGAGCTCTTCGGCCGATGGAATCACTTGATTGGGCGCCAACTTGATTCGCCCTCTTGCAACAATAGGTCAAACATCCTATCGGCCTTGGTGATGTCAAAGGTGAACCTCTCAGTTTCTTTCTGGCCGAACGGACAAGACACAGGCTTCTTATCCTTCACCCATTCAGTCGCATCGACATTTAGCTCTTCATCCGATCCAGAGTCTTCTTCTTTCCGATGAAGGTCACCTTCTTGTTCCAAGTCTTCCTGGGCTCAAAGGCTTTGACATCTTGATCGGCAATCCTCTGCACCAGGTGACTTAGGCTCTCAAACTCCTGGGACGCGTACTTGTCCTTGATGTGCGGCAGTAACCCTTGGAAGGCCAAATCTGCTAGTTGCCGATCACCAAGCACCAGACTGTAGCACTTGTTCTTCACGTCCCGCAGCCTTTGCACGAAGCTCTCTACCGATTCATCGTTGCGTTGCCTCATTTTGACCAAATCGGTAAGCTTCTTTTCATATATGCCAGCAAAGAAGTACTTGTGAAATTGCCTCTCCAGATCGGCCCATGTAATTATAGAATTTGGAGGCAATGATATGAACCATGTGAATGCCGATCCAGACAATGATGAAGAGAACAGTCTCACCCTTAATTCCTCCCTGCTGGCAGCTTCCCCGCACTGAATAATGAAGCGGTTGATATGCTCCATTGTCGACGTGTCGTCTTGGCCGGAGAAACTTGGTGAAATCGGGCACCTTGTACCGATTTGGAAGAGGAATCAAGTCATATGCAGGTGGGTACGGGGTCCGATAGGAGTATGTGTTGACCCTGGGTTTGATACCGAATTGCTCCTTCATGACTTCGGCAATCTTGCCGACCCAGTACGCGTCCTGCTCTTGCCGGCTCATTGGCTCATTGTCGACTAGTGGAGTCGGCTGACGCGCCTCTTGAAGATGTGCAGTAGTCGCGGGCGCAGCACCAGTCATCTGCACACTATGCATCGGTTGACTTATCGATGGATAGTTTGGCATGTTTGGCGGAGTCGGCTGATGCGCCCCTTGAAGATATGCAGTGGTCGCGGGCGCAGCACCAGTCATCTGGACGCTATGCATCGGCTGACTTACCGATGGATGGTTTGGCATACTTGGTGGAGTCGGCTGAACTGTCACATTCATCGGTTGTTGTACCGATGATCCGCCTTGAATGTAAGCTGGGCCTCCATAATAACACATCGGCGCGCCAGGCTGCTGAGCTGGTGGCTGGTTGACCCATCCAAGATTATAAGGCATCGGCATATGACTTGCCGATGGTTGATAGCTGACCGGAGCATGCGGCTCTTGAATCCTAGAGCAATTGATCACCAGATTACCTTGGGGATTCGAAGCTCCAACTTGAGAGTTTGCCGCCAGAGATTGACTGCCGGTGGTTATAATGTGTTGCATCGGCACAGAGCTTACCGATGGTGGCATCAGAGGTATCCTGGGGATTACTTGGAGATCATCTGATGGCACTTGTATGGTTGGAGCAGGCGCAGAGTTGTGCATCATATGAGCCATCGGCTGTGGCTGTGCTGCCGATGCCGTAGAGTTCTTCCAGGCTGAACCGTCTCCCTGCACCAGATTAGAGCCAGCCTATAGATTTGGAGGCATACCGTATCCCCACCAGTTAGCGGGGGCTGGTCCTGAAGTTGCCGACGCGGCTGGATCTGCGTTGAACTTAGTAGTATCGCCGGCGTTCGGTCTTGGTGATGTAGCCACATCGGCAGACGGTTCCACGGGGTGGAAGAGCCATTTGAGCCGCCGATGGGCTTGCAGATGCCAATCCAGGTTGATGGTACGCTGGACCGACGTATCGCGGTGCATGTCCTTCTTTGAATGTTTGTGCGACAGCATTGTAGACAGTATTGGACAGCACATTGGAGTGGTTAATTAAAGCTTGACTTACAGCAGCGTTAACCATCTCTTGTAGCTTACCAGGGTTGGCGTCGTACGTGACCTGCCGTGGCAACGGCGGATCCTGCTTCTGGATTGCTTCGCCACTCCTGCTGAGGCTGAAGGATTTGAGATTTCAGCTGTTTGTACTCCTCCATAGCCCGCTCCATGGCCTGCTTCTGACCGTCTTTCAGATCAGCCTCAGACACTTCAATGACATTCCTTGGTTAACATAGGCGTGATCAGCCATGCCGGATGTGTGGATTTGTACAATCAGGTCCCACCGAGCGTGCCAAAAGAGGTGTTGACACAAAAAGCGTCAAATCTGTGAACACCTCGGGCTATTACCCAAAGCTCGATGTCGAGGGCGTGCCAGTCGATTTGACCAATCAATCGACAAGGATGATAACTAGAACAAACTAAACGAGACGACAGCGATGCGCCCGGACGTCAAGGCTCAGATTGATCAAGGATAACTAAAGCAGAGCTAGACGAGGCAAACAGCGATGCGCCCGGATTGCCAAAGCCTAGAGGTACTCCCACGCGGAACTAGCAACGATTTGACGGAGATCAAGATGATGCAGCCCGCCGAAAGCTTGAAGAACTCGTTTTAAAACTATAACTAATGCATAATAAGGGTAAATTACGATAAAAAGATAGAATAAGATAAAATTGATTTGTTTTTGATTTGGATTGATTTTTTATTCCATAGCCCTCGGGCACATATTTATACTCCCGCATGGAGAGTTGTACATATCTTTCCTAAAACAAACTCCTACTTTAAAGGAAACTGACTCGCGCAGGAGCCGGATAACAATATTTATTTCCTAAACAAACACACATATTTTAAAGGAACATAAGCGACCCATGCAAGAGTCGGACTCAAACTACTATAATAATACTGGCACAGAACACCAGTTTCCTTATACTTCTTCTCGATGGAAACTTTCCATCGGCAGATCCCTTTAATCCGCACCTTCCTTCTTTGGCCACTTGTAACCCTCCACTACCACCAAGTGCTAAGTCACGTCCATCGGCATCGGTAATATTTTCCCGATCAGCAATCGGCAGCATCTCTTCGTCGGCAATCGGCAATGAGCCTTATCGGTAATCGGCAACCATCTTTCATCGGTAATCGGCAACGAGCCTTTATCGGCAATTGGCAAGGCCCCTTCATCGGCAATCGGCAATAGCACAAATTAACCTTTGTCGGCAAAGATCATCCAGCCTCCATCGGCAACACACTTGGCCTTTTGCAGCATTCTTTCATCGGCAATATTGGCTCATATTTTACCGATGCCGATGGAGAACGGTCATTGACCAGTCAAGCTTCAACCCATTTGACACGTGTCGAAAAACGATGTCAACAGACTCTCGTCACTCCTCTTTGACCCTTCAATTCTAAGCTTCACCTCTTGCGACCGCGAGAAGGCGAGGTCACGACGTCGATGTGGAACCCTACCTGGTTACCCGACCATTGGGCGCTGCCACTGGGTGCCAGCTGCCCCCGCATGCCGCCAGAGGCCTCGCGAACCATGAGCACGAGGTGCGGCAAGCTAAATGCCACTGCGCAGTGCAGTAGGCCAGCCAGCAGGCGGAGGGCGTAGAGCTGAGGTGGCATGACCGCATAGGCTTGGCCAATCGGCGAGAGCTGCACCTCACCTCAGAATTGTCGGATGGGCTGGCCGCCTAGGGGCCCTCAGCACTTGGGTCCAGGCCGCTCCACCACAGGAGGTACTATGTGGTAGGTGATTTGTTGATTTGATGAATTGTTTACTGTCCTCCGTGATTTGATGAAACAATGTAGTTTTTAAAACTTTAAAGAATGAATGTTATATCGAATATGTGAATGGAAAATGACAGATTTCTTTCCACATTTCAAGCATGGATTCTTGAACATTATTAGAGTACCGGATCAAAAAAATAAATGAATAAACATGACAGAGATGAGTGCTACTAAGCCTATTACATCCCTCCAGAAAGGGGGCTTTTATGTGCACTTTGACATTTTTCAGTTAGTTACTGTTTTGGTCACTTGGTGTATCTCGATAAGTTTAAAATTTTGTATTTGTATTTGAAAATATGGTATAAAAGTTTGAGTAACCTTGCTGTCACAGAAAAACCAAAAACGTATGGATGTTTAGACCTTAGTTTTGCAGGTTAGTTGCCTCTGGCAGTTTTTGAGTTTGAGTCCGTCCTCAGCTGTCATTAGTGGGCCACCAATGTACTCTACTCAAACAGGGACATCCCACCATCAATTCGATAGTCTCAAGTCATCATTGTTATTACATTATTCCGCTTATCTCGCTAAGGGTCCGTTCGGTTGTTTAGGATCGGAGCTAGGAACAAATCCAATTCGTCAAGATTATACAAATGATTGAACCATTCCAACGAGGATTTATTCTAGGACCTCATTCCCAGGCAACCGAACAAGCCCTAAATCGCCACACCAATAGGGAAAACACGGAAACAAACAGACCCAACGCAATACGCTCATGTAATTTATATCTGTAATATATGTTTTCCTGTAGTATAAGAACAGAGGAGATATGAACTTAGCAACACACCATACTACATCTAAATATAATTATGCCAGGATATGCTGACATACCGTATTGTATGATTGCAAAGTTCAATTTTTTTATATATTATAAATATGAATTGGCTAGTAAGAAATTATTAACATTTATTCAATTATGTATAAAATGATTTTTATTACACAATATGTGTCTACTGGCTTTATATTATACAAACCTGCAAACCACTCCGGGCACAAGGCACTAGCTGACGAATAGCATATATAGACATACATACAGTCACATATAAAGTGGTAGCAGCGAACAGTTGGTCACTTGGTCGTCACATCGATCTTGGTACATCTGGTGGCTTTTGGCTCCCGGCCTCGAGATGCCCAAAACCATATATAGTGCCCCTGCAAATTGCGGCAGCTACAGCTTGACAATCAGGTTCCCAAAAACCAGCGCCGTGATGAAGCCAGCAAGGGTCCCTGCAGTCTCGCCAAACTGCTTGCCGCTGCTGAACATGTTCTCAAGCATGCCGTCGACATTGATCAGCTGTGTCAGCGGACCCATCACGCCCACGTCTCCAACGGCTAGAGCTCCTACAACGTCGCCCGAGTCCAGCGCATCGGAACGGCTCTCGCGCACTCGTCGCCAACAACTCCCGCAGAGCGCGCTCAGCCGCGGACACCCACGCAACGGTCTTCACAGCGCCCACTCTCCCGAGGCTTGCGTTCATCACTCAGCGTGTAGCGCGTGTGTGTTCATGGCCTTGAGCCATTGTACTCTATAAATGTACACCATACATGATCAATACAAGGCATCCAGTTGATCATATCTATTCTACATGGTATCAGCCTCCTCTCCGATCCTTGAGAACCCTTTGCCTCCACCTCCGCTTCCGCTCCCATGGAGTTCTCTGTTCCTTCTTCTGATTCCTCCGACGACGAGCTTGTCGTCCCACCCCCGCCTCCTCCATCCAGGGCATTTCCATTCGCCACCATGTCCCAGTCATCCTCGACATGGAAGAGGGCAACTACGGCCAATGGCGCTGCTTCTTCAACTCCGCGCTCGGCAAGTTTGGCCTCACCGGCCACGTCCGTTCGCCGACTCCATCCGCAGACCGTGATGCTGAGTGGCGCAGGGTGGACTCCTGCGTCGCCAACTGGATCCTCACCACGGTCTCCAAGGGCGTCTTCGACATCATTCGCCGTGATCACCAGGACGCGTTCTCTCTGTGGCACGCCATTGACGACCTCTTCCGCGACAATGAACTCCAGCGCGCGGTGTACCTTGAAGCTGAACTGCGCACCCTGCAGCAAGGTGATCTGTCCATGAACGACTACTGCACCAAACTCAAGCGCCTCGTCGATCAACTCGTCAGCATCAGCCATCCTGTCTCCGAGCCCAGCCAGGTGCTCAACCTCCTCCGCGGGCTCAATCCCAAATACCGCTACGTCAAGTTGGTCATCACCGCCAAGTACCCTCCGCACACCTTCATGAGTGCGCGCTGCTTCCTCATCCTTGAGGAGGTCAGTGTCCAGCACGACGTCACCGCTGAGGCCAATCAGGCCCTCACCGCGACTCATGGCGATCAAGGCAACGACGCTTCTTCCGGCTCCAAGGAGGGATCTTCCTCCGGTGCGCCGCGCCGGGACAACCGCTCCAACAACGGGAACTCCCGCCCCAACAATCGCAACAATCTTCGGCGTGGCCGTAACGGCGGCAACGGCGGCGGCTCCCATTCCAACAACTCCAACACCTCCACCACCCAGTCCGGGCAGTGGAACGCGCCGCCAAATCAATGGCAAGGCCTCGTGCAGGCCTGGTCCATGTCGTTCCGCGCCCCAGGCGCCGGTGTTCTCGGCCCTCGCCCGCCGTTCCAGCCCTAGCAGGCGATGGCGGCCTACCATCAGCCATCCCCCGCACCTGGCGACGTCTTCAACAACAGTGTGCTCTATGCAGCACTCCAGTCTGCGGGCAATCAGCAACACCCACAGAGCGCGTCCGACTGGTACTTCGACACAGGCGTGACGTCCCACATGTCCTCATCCCTGGTAACTTTCCTGTCTCTGTTCTTCGTCCATCCTCCTCCATCACAGTAGGTAATGGTGCTCAGTTGCCTGTTACTCACCGAGCACAAACACTCATTCCTACTGCCACTTCCCAACTTCACCTCAATGATGTTCTTGTTTCCCCTTCGCTTATCAAGAACTTAATTTTTGTTCGCTGTCTCACATGTGATAATAATGTGTCCATTGAATTTGACCCTGCGATTTCTCTATCAAGGATCTTCCTTCCAGGGCGGAGATGCTCCGATGTGAGAGCAGCGGGGATCTTTATCCACTTCGGCTTCCTCATCATCAAGCCCTCACTGCTTCCTCGGTGACCTCCCTGTGGCATCAGCGGCTGGGTCATCCTGGCCACCCAGTCACCTCTCAGATCCTGCAATCTTTCCCTTTTCAATGTAATAAAGCTAGTATTCATTCATGTTCATCTTGTCGATTGGGCAAGCACACTCGTTTACCTTTTAATGATTCAGCTTCGAAATCTTTTTTCCCTTTTCACCTAGTTCACTCTGATGTTTGGACATCCCCTGTGTTTAGTCATTCTGGATACAAGTATTACGTTGTATTTCTAGATGATTATACACATTACTTATGGACTATCCCTCTTCGTAACAAGTCTGACGTGTTTCAAACAATCCGAGCTTTCGTCTCCTATGTTCATACCCAATTTCAGCTCCCCATTCTAGCTTTTCAAACCGACAATGGCCGGGAATATGATTCTACAGCCATGTGTCTCTTCCTTTCTTCTATCGGCACACATCTGCGTCTCACCTGTCCCTATACATCTCAACAGAATGGCAAGGTCGAGCGGATCTTACGAACTGTTAATGACTGCTTACGCACCATGTTAGTTCATAGTGCAGCTCCGCAGGCTTTCTGGGCTGAAGCACTCGCCACGGCATCGTACCTGATCAACCGTCGGCCGTGCCGCGCCACCGCAACCACGACGCCCTACGCCATGCTCTTCGGCGTTCCACCATCCTACGACGAGCTGCGAGTGTTCGGTTGCCGCTGCTTCCCCAACATGATAGCAACCACACCTCACAAGCTCGTCGCGTGGTCGACGACGTGCGTCTTCATCGGCTACCCGGCAGATCATCGCGGTTACCGGTGTTACGACGTTGCCACTGGCCGTGTCATCACCTCGCGCCATGTTGTCTTCGACAAGCAAATCTTCCCCTTCCGCGACAATGTGTCATGCAACGCTGTACCTCGTCCACCACGAGCCTCGACAGTCGACACGGACGATGACGCCGCGCCGCAGGCGCAACCCGTGCACGCCTCGTCGACGTGTTGTCGGCTCACCCTCAGCGAGCTCGCACTGTCCGCCCCCGAGGAACACCACCAAGCCACGCGGGGTCTTCAGCCACGTCTCCTGCGTCTTCGTCGAGCTCGACCACAACGACACCGTCCACCTCTGCGTCGCCGTAGCATCACATGGTTACCCGTGCAAGAGCCGGGATCCACAAGACGAACCCCAATTACGCCCTGGCTGCCAACGACGTCGTCACCATCTCGCCGATTCCCCGCAGCGCACGTTCCGCCATCAACGATCCCCACTGGTATGCTGCGATGAAGGCCGAATTTGATGCATTACAGGCCAACAAGACGTGGTCCCTCGTGCCACGACCTCCGGGCGCCCGTGTGATCACTGGCAAATGGGTGTTCAAACACAAGATGAAGCCCAACGACACGCTTGAGCGCTCTCACAAGCTCGTCGCGTGGTCGACGACGTGCGTCTTCATCGGCTACCCGGCAGATCATCGCGGTTACCGGTGTTACGACGTTGCCACTGGCCGTGTCATCACCTCGCGCCATGTTGTCTTCGACAAGCAAATCTTCCCCTTCCGCGACAATGTGTCATGCAACGCTGTACCTCGTCCACCACGAGCCTCGACAGTCGACACGGACGATGACGCCGCGCCGCAGGCGCAACCCCGTGCACGCCTCGTCGACGTGTTGTCGGCTCACCCTCAGCGAGCTCGCACTGTCCGCCCCCGAGGAACACCACCAAGCCACGCGGGGTCTTCAGCCACGTCTCCTGCGTCTTCGTCGAGCTCGACCACAACGACACCGTCCACCTCTGCGTCGCCGTAGCATCACATGGTTACCCGTGCAAGAGCCGGGATCCACAAGACGAACCCCAATTACGCCCTGGCTGCCAACGACGTCGTCACCATCTCGCCGATTCCCCGCAGCGCACGTTCCGCCATCAACGATCCCCACTGGTATGCTGCGATGAAGGCCGAATTTGATGCATTACAGGCCAACAAGACGTGGTCCCTCGTGCCACGACCTCCGGGCGCCCGTGTGATCACTGGCAAATGGGTGTTCAAACACAAGATGAAGCCCAACGACACGCTTGAGCGCTACAAGGCTCGGTGGGTCGCGTGTGGGTTCAATTAACGCCCCGGCATCGACTTCGGTGAGACGTTCTCACCAGTGATCAAGCCTGCAACCATACGCTCTGTTCTCACCCTCATTGTCAACAAGGGTTGGTCGGCTCATCAGCTCGACGTTTCCAACGCCTTCCTGCACGGCAACTTGCGTGAACAAGTCTACAACCAACAACCCACTAGGTTCGCAGATCCAGCACGCCCGCACGATGGCTGCCTTCTGTCCAGATCCCTCTACGACCTCCGTCAAGCTCCACGCGCCTAGTTCGACCGCTTCGTCGCGCATGTCACATCCCTCGGCTTTGTGCAGTCCAGAGCGGACACGTCCCTTTTCGTCTACCACAAGAATGGCGCCACGGCATACTTGTTGCTCTACGTCGACGACATGATCCTGTCAGCATCCACGTCTACGCTGCTTCAGCACATCATCAAGCGTCTCCACGACGCGTTTGCCGTAAAGGACATGGGTCCCGTTTATCACTTCATCGGCATCAGCGTCCACCGCAGCTCCACCGGCTTCTTCCTCTCGCAGGCTCAGTATGTTGTGGAGCTTCTTGAAAGGGCAGGTATGGAGAGTTGTAAACCAGTGCCTACGCCTGCTGACACGAAGCCAAAGGCCTCCGCAAACGAGGGCACCCTCGTCAACGACGCCACCGGCTACAGAAGCCTCGCTGGTGCGCTTCAATACCTGACGATCACGCGGCCGGATATCTCCTACGCGGTTCAACAGGTGTGTCTTCATATGCACGTGCCGCGTGACGTGCACCTGACCATGCTGAAACGGATCTTGAGGTATGTCAAAGGCACCATCCCTCTTGGTGTTCAGCTGCGCACCATCACGACGCCGACGATCACCGCCTACTCCGACGCTGATTGGGCTGGCTGTCTAGACACACGCCGCTCGACGTCCGGATTCTGTGTCTTCCTCAGCTCATCGCTCATATCGTGGTCGTCTAAACGCCAAACCACGGTCTCGAGGTCGAGTGATGAGGCGGAGTACCGTGCCATCGCCAATACTGTCGCCGAGTGCTTGTGGCTACGTCAGCTGCTCGGCGAACTGCGCTGCCTAGTTTCCACCGCGACGGTGGCATTCTGCGACAACATCTCCTCAGTCTACATGTCCCGCAACCCTGTTCACCATCGGCACACGAAGCATATCGAGCTCGACATTCATTTCGTGCGTGAGAAGGTCGCGCTCGGTGAACTCCGTGTCACACATGTTCCCAGTGCACGCCAGATCGCGGACGTGTTCACCAAAGGGCTTCCTTCGGCGCTTTTCAACGACTTCCGAGACAGTCTCTCTGTCACGAACGGGGACGTCAAGACTGTGGGGGGTGTCAGCGGACCCATCATGCCCACGTCTCCAACAGCTAGAGCTCCTACAACGTCGCTCGAGTCCAGCGCATCGGAACGGCTCTCGCGCACTCGTCGCCAACGACTCCCGCAGAGCACGCTCAGCCGCGGACACCCGCGCACCCGGTCTTCACGGCGCCCACTCTCCCGAGGCTTGCGTTCATCACTCAGCATGTAGCGCGTGTGTGTGTTCATGGCCTTGAGCCATTGTACTCTATAAATGCACACCATACGTGATCAATACAAGGCATCCAGTTGATCATATGTATTCTAGAAGCTGGACGCCATCACCCGCGTCCGGCCTGTTATTACGGTAGTAGGCCTCCCAGCTGCGGCGAGCCGTTTCCTTGATGCACGCCACGTGCAGGACAACAGCCTCGTCGCCGTCCACGTAGCAGCGGTACGCCCAGAACCAACGGCGGCGGGTCTCATCCTCTGGGCACAAGGCACACGGCCGCGACGCCCTCCGGTGGAGGTCGAAGGCACGGCCGTCATGGAGAATGCGGTCCGGCAGGGACGCGCAGCACGGGTGAATGTCCAGGTCTTGCTTTACATCTTTTCACTTGTTTGCAATCTGCTTCAAGTAAGTCAGGTAATTCAATATACCAGGGCATCTCTTGTAGACATTTTTTCATTTGTCATGAACCTTCGAGGCCAAAACACAGAGTAAATCAGTACAGGTGCAGTTAATATCAATACAAATTGGAATCATACCTGGTAAAGAAAACATACCACTGCCCTATTGTAAATATGGGTTCATGTTTTGAACACGTGAATTAATAACAACAAACCCTAGGAAATTGGAACAATTAGGTGATCCGAAGGTGAGCCTCTTGCACTACAAGACTCGAGCTCTCTTTTATCAACTAATTAAACAGTATAAGCACAACATGTAGATTGAAGACTCTGCACTATATAATTACCCCTTCTTTCTAAAGAGTAATGTATTTCAGTTTGTCCTAAGTCAAACTTCTATTGTTTTGACCAAATTAATAGAAAACTGTACTAACATTGATGATGTTAAATTACTTTATTAATGAATTCACTGTTAAATATGAATTGGTGCAACATTTATTTGGCGTTCTAGATATATTTGCCAAAGGTTGACAATGGCTATGAGTCTAACACGATTTTAGACATTGTTGCTGCCATTGGAGGGCATTGCCATGGATTTTTTTTTTCCAAAGGATGGATGATTAATAATAGACTGGGCTTTTTTTTTTGTTGCTTCTTTCACGAAATGATTAATTTTCATATGCAGCAGCTGGATAGCTGAAAACTTTATAATAAAAGTTGTCCTGCGTGCTTAAGCTGAGGACAGGAACTACTCCTCTTTTTCTAAAAAAAAAACTATACAGCATATGGAAAAGGGGAAACTAAAACATGGTAAATCTAAGAGTATTTTGTTACTATGTCATAAGCTGTGATGCGAACTTGGTGCAGTGAGAAGCTCCTAATGGAGCTCTAGTATGTATTAGAGCATCTCCAAGAGAGTCTCCATATCCTTCCAATATGCTAGGAATAGAGATTTTGGTGAAAAACTATTCTCCAACAGCTTATCTAAACGGTCTTCTAAATATAGTCATCCTCTATTCTAGATTTTTCGCTAGCTAAATATAGAAGACGAGAATGGCTCTCTAGAGTATGCATGGAATTTAGAAAAGTTGTTGGAAAATGAAAAGATATACAAAACAATTTTTATGCAAACGACTCTCCAAACGATGATTTAGAGAGTGAGATTTAGAAAGACTCTTGGAGATGCTCTTAATAGGAAAAAAAACATTAAAATGACATTATTCTTACATGTTCAACAGATTCTTCGGCAGCCATATCGACAACATTTGAGTAGCCAGTAATTCCTCGAGTGACTATTTTGTAATTATAACACCTAAACTGTATATATCATACTCCTTTGAGATTACTTGGTCATCAATGAATTCTGGAGGTATGTATCCACTGCAGCCGAACATTAATGACAATAGTAAGAAGGTGAGATTGAGGAATAATATATATAATTCAGTTGATTAAAAAGCCAGTCCACTTAGCATCACCCTTACATTGTCCCTAGAGGAGTCAATGTCTCTTTGGAATTCTCTTCACCAATGAGTCTAGATAAACCAAAATCTGATATTTTTGCTATCATATATTCATCAAGCAGTATATTATCGGGTTTTAGATCTAAATGAAAAATGGGAAACTCCAAACCCTCTTGAAGATATTTTAAACCGCTGCAGATGCTCTTAATTATTTTGTAGCGTCTCACCCAATCCATGTCAAGATCTTCATCTGCAAGAGCAAATTAAACATGGCATTCTCAATATACTAACGCTATGAATAATTTTTTATTCACATGGCAGACAAAATGTTAATGCAATACCGTAATCACCAACCAGAAAGGAGCTTGCCAAGGCTTCCATTGGGCATGTACTCAAGGCAGAGTGCCCTGTGTATCCTTAGACAGACTATTAGTTTGCCTTGGTACTCTGCGAGTTCTTCTTCAGCTTCGTCGCAGAACCCTACTAGTCAGACAATACAGGGATGGTTGAGCCGCTTAAGGATTTTAAATTCGTTTTCGAACTGCTGGTCATTGATATTAGGCATGAAACGGAGCATCTTCACAGCAACCTCTTCTCCATCTTCCAGCACTCCCAATTCAATATTTAGCTTTTATATGTGTTAATCATACAAAGCTTATGCTCGTATGGGTTAAATTTGAGCATCTTCATGTTTTATCAGTTTTACCTTGAAGACTTGTCCAAAAGCACCGCGCCCAAGCTCCTTGGAGAAGTCATCTGTAATAAGTTTTATCAGTTCAAATGATAGCTTCTTTGGACTATCTCTTATTATTCTCTTGCTCTCGCTTGTTTGGTTGCGCTTCTTCATCATGTTATATGCGTCTACTCCTGTACATAGAAATTAGCAGCATGAAGTCCTGAACTGCTTGTTAGCAGCATGCGAAATAGAATGACTTCATTTGCCTATGCCAAACTTTGTGTACAACAACGGCCTAGACTGAGCGCGCATTAATTGGTGAAACACAATCAGAATATGCAACTTCTCATCAATGTTACCTCCTATCCTTGGCGAGCAGATATACTGATATAGTATAGGCACGCACCTCGCGATCACGGTGGAGAAAACTGAAAATGGACACTTTGCCATGGGCGGAGCTACGTAGATGCAAGGGTATTCCCAGGAATACCCAACTCATATGCCAACAAAATGCGTATACATCAATTATACATATATATGTATATTTTACAGTGGGCTTTATTCGTCGTGTTCGACTGATTATTTCGCGATTGATAACTCGGCTGATGTTGTTTTTGGTTATTTTGCTGTGAGGGAAAATCATTATACCGAGCTGATAAGTTAAGAGAACAAGACCACTCTTATCCAATGTGCACGTATCAACTCTCATGGCCCATCTCAAAGCCCCTACCTGATGGCCCAAGAAAGCAGGAACGTGAGCCGATTTCTACCCAATTAATCCCTAAGATTTCCCGAGATAGTTCAGTAGTAGTAGTTAGTGCGTATTCCCTCCGTCCCATCGAAAAATGTCGTTTTTAAACTTTTAGATTTGACCGTTCGTCTTATTCAAAAAATTTATACAAATAATCAAAGAAATATAACATTCCTTGGGCTTCATCAAGGGTCAGCCTTGAGCCCGTATCTCTTTGCCTTGGTAATGGACGAGATTACAAGGGACTTTCAAGGGGACATCCCTTGGTGCATGCTCTTCGCCGATGATGTAGTGTTAGTTGATGAAAGCTTGGCGGGAGTAAATAGGAAACTTGAGCTGTGGCGGCAGACCCTTGAGTCTAAAGGTTTTAGACTAAGTCGAACTAAAACCGAGTATATGAAATGCGACTTTGGCACAACGGCTCAGGATGAGGGAGATGTGAGTTTGGAAGGTCAAGTCGTGCCTAAAAAGGACACTTTCCGATATCTGGGATCGATGCTACAAAGGGATGGAGATATTGATGCAGACGTTAGCCATAGAATCAAAGCAGGGTGGATCAAGTGGCGTCAAGCTTCTGACATTCTATGTGACAAGAGGGTACCCCAAAAGCTAAAAGGCAAGTTCTATAGGACAACAATTAGACCTGCGATGTTGTATGGAGCCGAATGTTGGCCCACAAAGGCTCGACATGTTCAACAAATGAGTGTTGCAGAAATGCGCATGTTGCGTTGGATCTGTGGTCACACAAGAATGGACCGAGTTCGGAATGATGATATACGTGATCGCCTAGGGGTGGCACCAATTGAAGAAAAGCTTGTCCAACATCGGTTGAGATGGTTTGGCCATGTCCAGAGGAGACCACCAGATGCACCAGTGCGCTGTGGAGTCCCAAGCCAAGCTAATAATATAAGGAGAGGCAGAGGAAGGCCGAAGTTGACATGGGCGGAGGCGGTGAATAGGGATTTAAAAGCTTGGGATATATCTAGAGATCTATGTTTGGATAGGATTGCTTGGAAAGCAGCTATTGAAGTGCCGGAACCATGACTTGGGTATCTTGTTGGGTTTCAACTCTAGCCTACCCCAACTTGCTTGGGACTACAGGCTTTGTTGATGTTGATGTAATCAAAGAAATATAACATTATGAAAGTATATCTATTGATAAAATAAGGTATAATAAAATAAATAAGAATTATACAAAAAATTTGAATAAGACTAACAGTCAAACAAAAGCCTTAAATTTTAAAATGACACTTTCAATGGGACGGAGGGGGCAGCTGTTAGGATGGGTGAGTGGATGATGTCGTGACATGGTAAGCACATCTTTCATAAATCATATTACCTTAATTTACGATTATTTGCAATATGATTATCACATGTTTTCAATTAATACTAGTGCGTCCACCCTTCTTGTTGTAGATCCTAGAGTAAATAGAACTAAGAAAAAATGATAAAGACAATCAGTTAGGCTTGCTAGTATTATTCTAATATTTATTCTCAATATTAGAGAGGAACCTCTCTTCTATATAAAAAAAGTGCTTCTTATCAATATTCATATGTTTTATTTTCCCTTTATTCTATGGGTATTTTAAAATTTATGTTCTTAGTTATTGGTGTCGTCGTGAACTATTTTACAATTGTTTTTTGGATTGAACTTTTTTTCTTAGTATGTAGGAATACCCAACTTTGAAATCCTGGCTCCGCCACTGCACTTTGCATCTCGCGCCTTCTCATCGGCGAGGGTTCTCGCGGAGCCAGGATTTTAAACTTGGGTATTCCCCTTTTTTTCCAATGCAGAGCAACAGTACAGTCCTGGAATAACAATTTTTTTATATCTAAGATAGACATGAAAGTAGAAAAATTGCATGTTCAAACTGTATTAGAAGTGCAAGTTATCTACATGAAGGAAATATACACACTATCTATTTCAACATTTATTAAATCTAAATGGCCAAATCGTTATTAGGAAAACCCTCACCTTCGGCTCTTGTTGTATTGCTAGCTTGCTGCACTCCACTCCAGCACTGGTCCAGACGTCCAGTGCTCCTCTGCTCGGCGCCCCTAGGCACTACCGTACTAGTCCACCGGCCACTCCCCTAGACAGCAGGCAGCCGGACGCGGTCGGCCTAGCACGCCGTCCACCCACCCGCCGCGGCGCCGCGTAGCCTGTAGAAGAGATTGCAGAGCTGCCCTGCCCCAGGCTCCGCTAGCCCGGCCTCCAGCCTGCTGCTGCCGCAAGCGTGGAGGTGAAGTGCCAGTCCCGTCGCCAGATTCCAGATCGGGGAAGGAAAAGAGCAAGCGATTGGGGAATGGGGATTGGAGAATCGGCATCTGTCTTTGCCGAACAGAGAGTTGCAGGCTTACAGAGGGAAAGGCCGGAGGCAAGGCATACTGGCCACTGGGCCTTACGTCCTTGCCCCTTGTAGGCCAGCCTAGAAGCTGAAAATAGAAGAACGCCGTGGGAATGGGCGTGGACTCAGTTTGGGCTCCAAAATAATCAAATTAACACCAATATACATTAATTATATATATATATACTCCATTGAGACTGGTCTTACACAATGTCATACAGCCCGGACATTTTTCGTTTTGACACAACATGCGTCAGAATAGTTGCATACTAGCGCTCTGTTTAGATCCTTTCAAAATTCAAAATTTTCTGTCACATCTTCATCACATCGAATCTTTGGACGCATGTATGAAGCATTAAATATAACTAAAAAATATAATTAATTACACAGTTTGTCTGTAATTTACGAGACTAATCTTTCGAACCTAGTTATTTCGTGGTTGGACAATAATTACTAAATAAAAACAAAAGTGTTACGGTGTAACTTTTCCAAAGCTCTCTCCACCACAATACCCAGCAATTTAGGGTTTTTTTATTCAACACTACAGTTCACCTCGCCAGAGTTATGGTCCCGCCACCATTCACAAAGCTAGCGTTTGGGTTCGTAAATACTCGCTCCGTCCTTGAAATAATAGTAGAGTTGTTCTAAGTCAAAAATTTCAAACTTTGACCAAGTTTTTAGAAAAAAAATATTAAAAGTTAGGTTATTAAATTAATATCATTAGATTTGTCATAGAACATATTTTCACATGGTGCTCATCTTAAGTCATAGATGTTATATTTTTCTATAAAGTTAGACAAAGTTAAAAAAAGTTTAACTGACATGGATTAGGAATTGATTCTTTAAGGGACAGAGGGAGTACATGTTGGGCAAGGCAGCCACATTATAGCTTACTCATTTCCTGCCACACAGTGTGGTGATGGTTTTTACCGCCACACTTGTCGCACCGCCGACTCACCATAGTTGAGGCATGGCAAATGATGGTCTAGAACCAAATAGTCCCTTTAGTTTGTTAATTGAAGGATTGTTTTTTTTTGTAAAAGTAATTTTTTTGACAGGTTTATTGGTTTTTATTACTTACAAATTACATATTTATCTCTTTAAATGTATCCAGAGTTAGCATCACACTTCCAGCACTTGTAAATTACACAATCAGCTTCCTAGCATTGCACATTGAGATGCCTAATAACTTATTCTGACTTCTCACTACTGACCTGATACTTATGCCAATCACTAAAGTTGTATTATTGTACCATCCGGTCTAGCCACTTCTCCCATATCATGCCAATAACACATTTAGGCCCATTTGCGGAGACAATGGGGTTTCAATGATTGATAAGTAAAGTGTGTGTGACTAACATGTTTCGCAGGAAGTATTGTAGCTAAGTTAGAGAATCTCTACCAGCTCCGTAATAATCCATCCCTAATAGAGTGGTATTGGTGGTCACCAATACAATATTTTTTGGATTATTATGAAAAGTTCCTACATGTAGCATATATCTAATAATCACTCCCAATACATGGGACCTAGTTGTCAGTTTTTTCTTCTTACTCTGTCTTTCTCCACCCTCTTCCCACATCATGCCCAAATCCAATGCATAGTGCTCGCCCCCACCATGACCCGCACCGTGGCGCTCGCCCAAATGCAACGGTAGGTCCCCAACCTGCCTCATGGCCTTGAGTACCTTGACCGTCATAGCTAGGTCACTCCCGCACAACATTTAGGCAATTGTGGCCATGGGCCACATGGACAAGTTCTCGCATCACCTCTAGTTCACCGCATCTAGGCGACAATGGCCATGGCCAGCATGACCTCCTGGTCACCGTTGAGGAAGAAGTGGATGGTGGGATAGGGGAGCAGCAAGATGAGGTCGCAGGGAAGCTGCTAGCCCTCGAGAATGCCAAGTATGAAGTAGGGAAAATGGAGCATGATAGGAGCTAGACAGCAGATGTCGACCAACAGCTTTGTGCTCATGGCTATTTCTATGCGGCCCATCTTAGGTCTTGTTTGGATACACATGTATCTACCTCAAACCATATGGATTGGAGTGGATTGAAGTGAAAATTAATTCAAATATACTCCAACACATATAGTTTGGGGAGATACATGCACATCCAAACAAAGCTTTATTGGGGAGATAAACCCCCCTATTTGAGAGAAAGAAGATGGTTTTATGTGTCCACTAAAAAAGGAGGCTATTGGGAAGCTACTGGAGGAGCAAGAAAATAACTCAATATTCCCCAATATGATAGTTCTAAGAGATGAAGGGTCATATTGGCGGACTTCTCAGGTCACCAATAATATATCCCAAATATGGTAGCCCAATACTATTTTTGTGAATATTGAGGGAGTTGCTGCACTAGCACGCCAATATATCTCCCACAATAATCTTAAAGAAGATGTGTGTCACAAGAGTGCAAGAGAAAAAAACTAGTTGGGGTGGTCCCCATGATATATTGGGGAAACAACACCCCCTTTATTTGAGGGGATATGAGAAAATTATTGGTGATGAAAAAGAGGATAATTGGCGAAGTACCGGTGTGAAAAAAGCATAGTTGTTCTTGATATAACATTTTTTGGAGATAGGGAAAGGTATTGAAAAACTGCTGAAGATGCTTAGTCACATATGAGAATGGCTACGTATCTTGTTGCAAGACTTGGTGATTGGATGTCTATGGTGCAACAGATGAATATGAAGGCTAAGTACACTCTTGGGTGAATAATTTAGCATGGGTCGATGTCTAAAATGGCGGGGTCTAGACGGCCAACGAGTAAATTTCTAAGCGTGTCGGAGTTCGGATAGTTACGCTCGGAGAACACGTAGATTTATACTGATTCAGGCACGAACGCCCTACGTCCAGTGTGCTGCGGAGTCGTGTTACCGAGCGCGCAGGGCTCGTAGAGGGGAGCTACAAGCTTTGGTGAGAGAGAAGCCGATTCTCAGGTCTCGTGCGTTTGAGGTTCTTGGTCCTGGTGTGTGTTCGCGTGAATGCGAGTTTGAGTGTGTGTGAATGAGTGTTCGAGTGTCGAGAGAGCCAGAGATTGGAGGTCCATTCTCCCCTTTATACGTAGGGAGAGATGTAGGAGTACTTAGAGAGAGAGGGAGTGAACGTGGGCCCGGCTTGGGCTGCTGTCGTAGGAGAGCTTTGTCTTCTTTCTGTCTTCCTTCCTGAGAAAGATTGCGCCAGTAGACGTACGTCCGGGTCCTGTTCGTCCTTGTCGTGCTGTAGCCACGCGCCTGGAGACCGGGAATTCCGTTGTTCCCTTACCCGGGTATGGGCGGGAGCTGGTCGCACAGTGCCAAGCACCCCCGCGTTTCGTCGTACAGGGCTGATGACGCCCTAATCCCTGTTCGAGTGTCCGTCGGAGGTATGGCGCAGGTGTTGTGCACGTAAGTCGTCGGTTAGGCAACACAGGACCTTGTACCGCAGGGGGGAAACAGGGGTAGGCATGGCGACTCATGCCTTGAACCCCATCCCTGAGG
This sequence comes from Microstegium vimineum, assembly GCA_022036555.1. Classification (NCBI taxonomy): domain Eukaryota; kingdom Viridiplantae; phylum Streptophyta; class Magnoliopsida; order Poales; family Poaceae; genus Microstegium; species Microstegium vimineum. The sequence goes on from CM039133.1 coordinate 19,326,772, forward strand.
ACGGAGGGCATTATGGACCTTTTGACTATATGGGCTAGGACGCCCCTGGCCACTGGTGGCGATGAGATCTCCGGGGGCAGGGATACGTCACAAATGACGTCGCCCTAGCTCGGACGAGGCGAAAGAGTCCCGAGGGTGGATGACGTCACGAATGACGTCTCCTGTGCTTGGACGGGATGAAGGAGCCTCCGAGGGCAAATGATGTCATGGACGACGCCTCCTTAGTTCGGGCGGGGCGAAGGAGCCCCAGAGGGTAGAAGGTGTCGCGGATGACGTCTCCCTAGCTCGGGCGAGGCGAAGGTCCTCCGAGGATGCGAAGGAGCCCCCGAGGATAGGTGGCGTCTTGGATGACGTCACATTAGCTCGGGCGAGGCAAACATCCTCCGAGGGGAAGTAGCGGTCTTGGTTGATTTGGGGATGAAGAGCCCCCGCGTGTGATGACGTCACCCTGGATCAGACGGGGCGAGGAGCCCCCGAGGGTGATTTGGCTTTTGCGGAGGGTAGTAAATTGGGTACCCTATTTTTAGATATCCGACAGTTCCTATTTTCTAAAGTTGTTAACTCACTAGATTTTTTTATGTAAAATGAGAGAAGAGATGACTTTCATCTAAATTAAACTCCTTGACACGTTTTCTAATTACATATATGTCATGGAATTAAATGTCTATAAAATTATAAAATAAAACTCTTGAGAGTGAATACTTTATCTTTTCATTTATATGATGTGGCAGACTCGTAAATAGCATCCTAAAACTCCCACACTAAAAATGTTGTCAGTAGTTGAAAGTGGAAGCTCGTAGGCCTTGGACATGGGCCCATGATGATGCTCATCTTGTCCGCTTAAAGTTATAAGCCTAACTTATGAGTAACTAAAAATACATTAGCCGATTTATCCGTCAAAGAAACAATCAGCTGAACTGGACGGCGGCCAACTATTGTTTGGCTTTGGCGTACGTGTGTTGCTCTAGTGGTGCACGTTACGATATCACGCCCTATGAGCCGAGAGAATTGGTTGGCTCGGCCGGTGCTGGTCGTCGGGTCGTCTTCCTGCTGTTGAGAACTGCCGCCAGCCTGGGGCCCGAGACCGTATCTTCGGAGTTCGATCGGACGGGGTCGGAGCACGCCCTGCCTGGCCTGGCCTCATGATAAAACGTGGTGAGGGCCACATGTGTCTGGTCAGTCTGGGTCGTCGTCGACTCGTCCTTCTCGTCGGCGGAGCAGAGGAGGGCCACCATCAGTCATGGGCGACTCTGTTCCCGGAGGTGGGTGCCACAAAGGTTCACTGCTGTCTCGCTCCATCCCGGCCTGTCTCTCCCTAACAATCTTCCGTTTGCTGTGCTACCAACATACTACGTACTACCATAGGATACTTCATCGGCCGGCCGGCGAACAAGGCGGCGGACGAGCATCCACTAGCCGCTGACGACGCTGCTAACACCCAGATTCCCGGAGGTACTACGCCACATGCATGCTCCACAGCAGCGACGCACGCACCACACCATTACCGAGTTTGCTGAATATATATACTCTCTCTATATAGTAACGAACAAGATTACTTCGTTGGGACACCACCGGTGAACCTTCGGCCGCAGGCGGCGGCGACCGAAGCAGCACAGCCAGCTGGTGAGCTCAAGCGATCAAGAAGCTTCATGGAATGGTACTCCCTCTGTCCAAAAACGTTCGAAGAATTTTGGAGAGTCAAAGCATCTCAAGTTTGACCAATAATTATAGAAAAAATCTATAAATATTCATGATGTTAAATAGACATATTATGAAAATATAATTGATAATGAATCTAATAAAACATAGTTGACGTCATAAATGTTATTATATTGATATATAATTTTGGTCAAAATTGAGATAGTTTGACTCTCCGAACGTCTTATAATTTAGAATAGATGGAGTATATATTAAAAGAAAATATAGCCCTGCTGCTGAACCCACATCTCCTGAAAAAAGAAAATTTTGTTTAAGTCTTCGCTTAGCGTTCCGTGGCTAATCTTATTTCTTGCGACAGGTTCCCTTGTCTCCGCGGCGGACAAGTTGCAAACTAGATGATCGATCGGCAAGCCCAGCGGCGGCGTGATCGTGATGGCTCGCAAAATTATTCAGCACAGCAACAGAAATTTGGACAGGGGACCTTAATTACCTGAATTTCAGCTTCTGTCTCATATGCATCATGTTGTGTTTCACGAGTGTCCCGAAATTTGATTTGCCATGTTCGTTCATTTCACTCCAAAGTGCACTCCGTATAGATTCTCTAGATTTTTTTTTTGTTCAACCGCTCCCTGTAAATTTTAAACTATATATATAACTATGGGGTTATTCCTGTATGTGTATAATGATGCTAATAATAATAGAGTGGGTCTCAACGTCCACGTACATTTCTTTTGATCATCTAGGGTACCACTAAGACGTGTTTTATTAACTTTTTTCTCTATTTTAATACAAAGATATATAAATTTTTTGCGTGATCGGGATAAAAATAATAAAGTGGCACTGATACCGATCTTTTTTTTCTTACCTGTTGTCTTCACTGTGTGCTGCCCTATCGCGTACTAGCTGAAAATAAACAACTCAGTTTTGAATGTCCTTTCCTGCAAATTCAGTGTGTAACGACATGTGTATTGCTCATTGGTGCACTTTGGACAAGTGCTGTTTCAAACAATTACAGTATCTGAACATTGGGTTCACACACACACACACCGATTTTGTGGTTCCCATACACCATTGGGTCTCGTACTTGATTAGCGTTCCCTTCCCCATTGCATTCTCAGCAAAACAGCACCCAAAAGGTGCATAGACCGGTACTAATTATAATTACGTCGTACTTGATTACGGCTTGACCTTAACCAAACGCAAGTAACGCTTTCTATTCCCCTCCGTGAACAGATAATGCTACGTTTTTTGGAACCAAACAAACATCGTACTATGTGCTTGTTTGATTCAACTAGGACGCAGGATGATAACTGTTGCCCCAAGTCAATTGAGATGAGTAGGAACTAAAATTGGCTCATGAATTGGACGCCACGCGGATCGGCCGTTCTTCGGTTGAAAATAATGAATGTAGCGTGGATATCGGAAGAAGCACAGCCCAAATCTTGGCTCGCAACCAAATCACATCCTTGCCAGACAAGACAAGCATGGCTACGAGTTTGATCCCATACACCTATCACCTTTGAAATGGTGGAGTGCGGCATGAGTGCACAATCAATGATGGTGTCACGATCCTTCACTAGAAAATAGAAATTACAAGAGGATTTGATACTGTACAAATTAAGAAGAATCAGAGAGAATATAGGCTAGGAATAGCATGATCCGAGGAAGATAGAAAGAATAGCAGAGGTGGTGCTCAGTCTTTTATTCCTCTATAGTCTACTACTCATGTCCTAACGAAGGCAGCCCATGCAACGGCCCAGGCCTAGCTTGGAAGCCCAGTCCATGACATTCTTCCCCTCTTCAAATGTGGCCTGCTCTCAAGCCCAAACCATCAACTTACCACCACCTACAAGTGAAAAGTCCAATTTTCTCACTACTTTAACATGTCTGTTTTTTATTCCTGAACTATAAAATTGGAAATATTTTCTCCTCTAATTTTGAAAACCGTTCATTTTACCTTTTTGATCGGTTTTGATAGTGGTTTTGCTATAATAACTATGATTTTATCTTTTTCTTTTCTACTTATTTTGGTCAAATCTTTGAAAAATCATATTAAATCACAAAAAAAATCATAAAATAAAAAAAATCTAATTTTATTGGACTCCACATGAGGGGATCTATACAGTAAACATATAATATGGTATACTTTAGTATAAAGTTTTTCATTACTTTTCTATAAATAATTAGGATAAATCATAAGTGCAGTTTATATGGTCTAATTATGGTGAAATTTTTATGGTGGACTAATTATTATATGCTTGAATTATAGTAAAATTTTTGTACTCATTAGATAATGTATACCTTAGTTATAGATTTATTTTATTGTTATTCATGTGGAGTCTAACAAAATTGATTTTCTATTTTATGATTTTTCTATGATTTACTATGATATTTAAAGATTTAGTCAAAATAATAAAAAAAAGAAGCAAAACTACTGTTTTTATAGTAATACCACTGTTCAAAACGAGTTAGTGTTGAAGGAAAGATTTATGATTTTATAGTTCTAGGAGGAAAAACATACGCACACCGGTGTTCACGAGGAAAATTGACTTTTTCCCGTAAGTCACTCTTTAGATAAGCCCAAATGTTACATTGCCCAGTTGGTGTAAAGGAGGTGGGATAGTTCTCAGAGGAAAAACATACGCACAACGATGTTAACGAGGAAAATGAACTTTTTCCCCATAAGTAAATCTTCAGATGCTCAGTTGGTGTAAAGGAGGTGGGGGTGCAAAGACCCGCACCAGACAGGCCGTGGCTTTAGAAGTAAAAAAAAAAAACAAGTAGTGCTTGGTCCCTAATGTGCTAGTAGAACTGTTATTGTATCCTATCTATACTAAATAAAACTTGTCGTTTTAGAAAACGACACAATCTTCAAAGTGTAACTTTCATCACTTATATTTTGAAAATAAATTATTAAAATATAATATATGTATATTTTTATAAAAGTATTTTTCAAGACAAATCTATTGATATGATTTTTATATTTTCAAACTCAATAATTTAAAAGTTATTTATGATTTGTATTCTCAATGTTACACTAAAATCTTGTCCAAAATGATAACTTTTTTTTTTAGTACCGAGGGAGTACAGCTTTCCATCTCCATGAGGGAACACCTGATGATTGCGTATTCAATCATGGAGCTGCTGACTTACTTGGCCTGTGCTGGCCCCTGCTGTTTTTAATACGTACTAATCTCGTTGTTATCGAACCGCTGACAGGCTGGGGACTGATGACTGAGCTGGTGGAGGCCTCTCCTCTGCTAGTGCTAATGATAAGAACAAGAACGTGGTCACAGAGTGGCCTTGGTGTGTCCCGGCCCCTATACGTCTCGGTCTTGGTCGTCGTCTTCTCTTGCCTCAGCCTTGCCGGCCGGTAGAGGTAGAGCAGCGGCGCAGAGGCCACAGATCCACCCGGCCATGGGCGACGCACAGGCTCCCGGAGGTACGTACGTGTGACGTGTCATCTCTCCTCACAACATCTCTCCCTCTCTGTCTCTGCGCGCTACAAAGCCTAGAACAGTAGGTCAACGTCTTGAATCCGACATGGACGACGGCGGCGGGCACATCTCAAGATTTTCCCCGCTCCTCCGTGTCCTCAGATCTACTGATCTGGCCTGTCTGCAGTTTCTTTGCGCTAAGCAGCTCTGACTTGTGCTACGCATGCACAGGCTACTTCGTCGGCCGTCCGGCCAACTACGAGGAGAAACCGCAAGATGCTGCTGCCGCCGATGCACCTCCTGGTAGGTGACGCGAACTTCACCGGCGATCCACGCCGATTCGATCAGTTTGTTTCTGCTTTTCTACTTTTCCATCGCTGTTGAGAGTCCGTTTTTCGCTGGGTTTTTTTTGGTTCAATTCGTTATTCGTAATCCTTTCTTGGTTGATAAAACTAATTCGCTGGGTCTCCAGAGAACCTTGGGCATAAGCAAGGCCAAGCGCCGGCGTCCGGTGGCCAGAAGAAAACCGGCATCTTCGGCGGCCTGTACTACTCCTACACTCCACCTTTATTATTATTATTACCAGCAACGTGCGATGCAACGGAAGAAAAAATATTATTAGATATTTATGCAAAACAATAACGTGAAAGGTATCTATCTAGGGTGGTAGAGCGGAGTCGAGTTTTTCTCTGTTCTTGTTTTGTGTAATCCTTTTTGTTTGTTTTCCTTTCTATCGTCTAATAAAAATCAGGCAAAAGCTTTTTGCCGCCCTTCGAAAAAAATACCTATCTAATTTTGTTTTATACTTTTTCTAATTTATTTTATGATGACTGTCACATCTAAATTATAAGTTAATGCTGACAATAAATTAAAATGTCCTATTAAATATGTATCAAATCAAAATACATCTTGTTATATTTTTTCTTCCATTATTGCAAATATGTCACTATATTTAGTAAAGAGTTAGTTCCCAACATGCATAATTGGTTTGTTTATTGACGATTATAACAGATAATCTATATCGATTTATCAGTCCTTATTAGGGATTTCAGAGATATATTTATTTAGATTGGATTGAACAACAATCTTTTTAAGATTTCAGTTTATGATTTAATTATCTAATCAAGTTGTAATAAAAATTACATTTATTTTTAAGTAAACTACAAGTCTACGACACACAACCTATAGTGCTTAAAATCTATTACAATTAACAACATGTAATCATGTATGTATTAAATCAACTGGTTACATTCATGTGAACGGAGCTCATGAGCATGTTTTCACTCTTAATTTCTAGATAAAATTAGACATCACACTTAGGATAATGACCGCCTATAGAAAAAATAAGAACTCCTAATTTCATAAACTCAGGAGATGATCGGTTCAAGAAAATCAAAGAGGAAAAGATAATACGTATAGAGTACGTACATGGCATCACATACTCCACATTGTTTCTACTCCATATGCATATCCACATACATATCTTGTCTTTCCCAACCTTGACCCTTCTATTGTTGTCCAATCGTCATGTGCCTGGTTCCCCTCGTCGTCTGACCCGGATGGCATCTGCTCCGCCTCTCCTCCACAACACACGCGTTTATCCAGAGGCGAGTAGTTCACATCCACGCTCCCGCTCTCTTTGTTGTCCCACAGACGTATAGATCAGGTATGGTCGGGCCGTTTTAAGTTGCCAGTGTCCGGTGGCGGTGTTGGCCGGCTGGCCCACGCCTTCCCTAGCCTGGCCGCGCGGAGCCAGCATCGCGCGCGCTGTGGCAGGCGATGGCAGAAATTGCGGAGGTCGCGGCCTCAGAGTCGCTGACGTCAGGTGGTGGCGTCAGGAGGCTGGTCGGCACCTACCCAAGCCTGGCCGCGTGGAGGTTGCTCGTGTTGTTGTCGTCTTCACGCCTATTGTCGTCGTGGCGTCACCGTGCTGCCTCGCCAAGGCCGCCCTCTCCCTATCCTGTGTCATGGCAGTCGGTCGCTTGGATCTTGACCCGACGTTGATTTTGTGGTCGGCGTTCCCTATATATATAGTGTGGTCTTTGTTTGATAATTGGTAAGTGATTTTTCATCAATTTGGTATGTGATTTTATTTTGGACTTGATCTGGAATTCGAATTTGGTTTGGTTAGTTGCTGGCTAACAGGTCATGCCGTGACTCGTGAGCGTGTTGGATTCAATTTTTGGGATCTCGCTATGCTTTTGTTCACAAGCAATTCGTTGCTGGCTAACAGGTTGTGTCGTGACTCCTGAACGTATTGGATTCGATTTTTAGAAGCAGATCGCTATGTTTTATCCCAAGCAAATAGACCAAATATATTTTGGATTCGGCGGACTGCGGGCCATATATATGGAAAAAAAATTGGCAACTATATATGGGAACTTACGGAAACCGGATAGAAAAATATTTTTTAGAAACAATTGACTGACTATAGAAGCGTACGGAAGCTGGATAGGAAAAAAAATTGGAAAAAATTGACGACTATATACGTACGGAAACTGGATAGGAAAATATTTTAGAATAGAAAATCCTACCGCCCTAGATAAGAGTTATTCTAACTCGTATGAGCATGGTTTGTGTTTGTATCTATATAAATATAGACGGAGACAACTCTCTATATATTATACGGTAGTTAGAAGGAGACCAACCAACAAATGGATGGATGAAAAAAAAAGTAGAAATTTTACCTCTTTATTATTAGATAGATATAGATATAGATATAGATATAGATATAGATATAGAAATATAGATAGAGATAGCGCATTAGCAAACTACTGTAGTTTCTTGGTAACTTGAGGATTCAGCTGGTTTGGTTGGTTAATCTGCTCTTCCTCTGCTTTCTTCTTCTACACCAGGTTTTCATGCTTCTCCGGCGGGCGAGCTGAGAGCTAGCGGACCGGCATGCCCAGCCGTGCTCAGCATTATATTATATTCATTCTCTCGAAGATTCCAGAAATACCATTTGTAATTTGTATGGACTATGGAGGGAGACAAAGCCATCTGTACCTCAAGTGCATCCTCTGTCTGCTATCCGGAAAGCTGTTCTGTTCTCTTTTCCTACGATACCACCTGTTCATTGCTACCACAAGTGCGATAAAATTGTTATAAAACTTGTTGTCGGCGGTACAAATCTTTTCCTCTCCGTCTGTCACACCTAATTTCAAGGACGAAATAGGATGCATAACATTATGTGTGCTCAGGAAGCAATCTACACATAAGTCCACAAATTACATAGTACCATCACAGAGTTTAATACATAGCGTACATAGATCCATTACATAAATAAATAAAGCAAACGGAAGATACATCTAGCTCTCATGGAACTCCATCTCACAGGGAAGGTCAACTGGTTGACCAAGCCTAGAAATCTTCAGGATAGTCCTCATAGCCTCTCCTTCTGTTACCCATCCGGGATTTTTATCCAATTGATTGAAAAGTAAAACAAGTGTAAGTACTATTCGTAATTAGCAAGCTAACATGGGGTTATGAAGCTCAAAAATGTTGACACTGACTTACTGCGTTTAGCACTTTTAGTTTGTCAAGATTTTATTATTAAGTAACATCAAGTTATGCTTAAGCCCCAAATGATCCCACTTATATCATTGCCAAAGTTAAGAGAACTATATACATCATCATTATAGTGGCAACAGGAACTTAAAGATTGATCAAGTTCATTATAATTAAACCGTCAGTTTTCCGGGCCGCTCGTAACCATGAGCACGGTTGATATATCAGTTTTTAACACCTTGCAGAGGTTGTGCATCTTTACCCGTGAGTCGTGATGCCCCGAATGCCCGGGTTAATTACTCCCATAAACACTGCCAAGGTGAGTGGGCGGGGTTCACTATGAAACCTTTCATAGTATCTCGTCTAACAAGATTAGGGCCGCTAGGATTGGCAAGGGGCGATAGAGCCCCCCTTTCGAGTAGCATAAAGACCGCAACCTACGCTCAAACCCGGACAGAGGCCGCACTATAACCAGCTCGGCAAGAGCCTAATGCGCCCTTTCGGGTAACCGCTAACGAGCTAGAAAAGAGCCTATTACTGAGTTAAAGCTAGAGCCATGTAGCCCTCACGGTTGCACTGTCAGTCCCAGCTTTTACCAACAGTGAGTTGTTATAAAAGGTTATGTTCCAATTGTCATGAACAGGTTCACCAATTCATTCAAAATATTATGTCAATTGGCAGGGATCATGTATCATTTCATAAAGCACTAGCCATCTACCTATAGTTGTAACAAGGATGATGTGAAAAAGAAAGGTTCTTGATACGTTTCCTTTTCCATTACTTTGTTTCACCTCTAAATCTCGGGACGAGATTTCTTTAAGGGGGAAGGATTGTAACACCCGGGTGTTAATCACTTAATTAAAAACTGATCATGTCATCATATGCATTAAGCATCATTCATTTGTTTGAAAACCTGGATATGCATTGAACTAAAATGAGTTTACTTGCTTATGTTTGATCAATTATTTTGAATGCAGGTCATCTTTTCAAATTCTCAAATTTAAATTTGAATCCAAACTCTAATTCCTAGAGGGGATGGTTTAAACCCTAAACATGATTTTCAAAATCTATAAAGAATTTGCTTATGGTTGTTTAAACATAGTTGTAGACCTCTGTTTGTTGTGCTTTTGTTGTGTTTACCGTTTTTCAAGTGTTATTCTTGTTTTTAAAAAGTATTTGAAAAGGGGGCAAATCCTTTTAAAAGGTTTTCAAATTTCAAAAATGCATTTTCATTTCTAGGCCAATTTTGAAAATGTGGGTTTTGACAAAGTTGTAGATCATGAAATTTTGAGCAACTTTCGTATTCAAAGTTTTTCATGAAAACCCCTGGAAGCTTGAGCAATTTGCAAAATAGTCACAGGGGCAGTTCAGACATTTCATCAAACACTTGCATGGCGACGGTGATCTCGACGCCGACACCTGGCCGGCCACCTGTCGACGCCACCGTGCGACTCCTGTCCTTGACTCACGTCCTGTCATGTGCGTGGCGGCGTCGAGGAACCGTTGCCATCTTCAAAACGGGACACCATCCACTCCTACCTCACTTTCCACGTCGTGCCATCGCTCTGCTCTGCTCCGCCGAGCGCACCACCATCATCGACGAGCTCGTCCGAGCTTGTTAGCCACTTCCAATCGCTCACTCCATTGCCATTGTCTTCTCTTTGACCTCACACATTCTCGGGGTGAGTTGGTTAAAGCCATCGAGCCTGCATTCATCCAGCGCGGCTCCGTCTTCCTCAGCTCCGACGAGAGCGCCGCCGCTCTGGTCAGCCCTCGACCGGGCTACACAGGAGCCACATTGCTTTTTCATCTTGTGTTTCTTGCTCCTTGTTCATCGCTGATCCTTGTCGGTTTCTCCGTTTTGCAAATGGTGGACCATAGCTCCGGGAACATCTTCGTTGCCGCTCGGTTCTTCGTCTCCGCCGGCACGTTCTCCGTCGACAGCCGTCTCTGCTTCGTCTCCGGCCACGCTTGCGAGCGCTTCGTGACCAGGGTGAGCTCCTCGACCTCTCCGCACCACTCGATTGTCCTTGAATCGAGCCTTCGAGCTCTGTCCTCGAGCGCCGCCGCGGTTCATGGCCGGCGCGGCGGTATGTTCGTCGTCTGGTCGTTGTAGTTGATCTTTTTCTGATCCGAGTCTTGCGCTAGCTTCGCTTAGTCATTCGGAGTCTGTTTCGAGGGGTGGTTGCCCTCGAGCGCGTGCATGTTTTCTCCGGCGCACGTCGCGCAGATCCTTGCCGACCGCAATGGCCGTCGATGAGGATGTTGCGTTTAGCTCTGTGTTCGTTTTGCGTGCGCTTCGCGTTGTTTGGGGGCCGCTAAGCATGCTGGGGTTGTTGGTTGAGCCGATCGAGGCCTGTGTTCGCCGGCGTATGTGCGGTCGAGCTCGGGTTGCCGCCATTGCTGTCGACGAGGTCTCCTGGGTAGGTTTTAGTCTCGTTTCTGTGGGGCGTTTTGCTCGTGGTTGTCCCCTGAGTCGTTTTCGAGGCCTAGCTTCTCTGATCGAGGCCTGTGATCGCCGGCGTATGAGCGGTCGAGCTCCGGCCGCCGCCGTCGACGTCGATGAGGCGTTTCTGAGGGTTTGTTTTGGGCGTGGCGCACCTTGTAGGGTTCGGCTTGGAGAGCTGAAACAGGTTCGAGGGGTAGCTGTTCGGTTTGGTCACCGACGGCGACTCGCCGCCGTGTTTTGTAGTCGTCGGCGCCGCTGCTTTGCGTCTGTGCCACTGACGGGCGGGACCCAGCCGTCAGTGGGTTGTATGAAGGGTTTTTCCTTTTTCCAGTTTTGCACAGTAATGTCTTTTGTTATTTTTGTATGTTTAAATCTATATATATTTAAATTCTGCAAAAATTTGTGTATGCTCTCTGTGATGTGCAGTATTTAATAAAAATATAACATGTCTATGTTCAATATGTTTTTAATTCTGTAAAAATGCCCAAATTAATTAAAAAATGAGTTTTCCATGAATTTTCATGCTCTGTATGTTGATCCAAAAATTCTGAGAATTTTTGTGTAAGCTTTATACACTGTTACCTTGCTGTACAAAAAGTTTGGGAGTTTTTGGATGAACTTTTATACATGGCTAGTTGTTTAATTAATTATAAAATGTTTAGAAACCCTAATCATTTTAGATTTTGAGTGATTTTGGATTAATTGATGCAAATGGTCATTGTCCAGTGACAACCACAAGTTGGACATGCTTGATGTGATGTTGTTTACTCAGTTCTTTTGAATGTAATTACTAACTTAGATAATCAAGATAAATAGGGTTTAATTAATTTGCTTTATAACCTAGTTTGCTTTCCTTCATGAAAGGAAGTTGTTCTCAAGGTGTAATCTGTTTTAATCTTCTCTTAAGAACATGTTTGTTTGTGTTGAGCATCATGTTTACTATTCAAGCATCATCTAAAACATGTCATTATATCGTGTAGATTGTTCGTTGGTTGGGTTGGATACCTCTAGTGAAGAGGTTTTCTCTCTTGAATCTGAGTCCGAGTTCGTTTATCCCTCCAACCAAGGCAAGCCCCGGTGTATTCAAACACTTCCTTGTATTTAAAATTGTTTGTTTTAAATACACTTATGTTTATACTATTGCATTACGGTACTTTATTAAATTCCTACTTGATGCATAGCTTTATCCTTGTACTATTTGTACCTTTAACCTTGACACTTGTTAAAAGATGCAAAGTTTCGCAAAAATGCTTAGTATGCTTAGAACTTTTATAGTAGGTGATTTCCGGTCACCTACGCATAGCGTATTGCTTCGGCAAATGGTTATGTTTTTTGAGAAAGGGATGTTGTGGTTGGGAGTAATAATCGGGACCGGGCGGACACGGTGTTGGAGAGCCATCAGCGGTGTCTGGTGAGCGGGTTCTTTCCGCCTGTGTCATTAGGGACCGTTCGTTGATGCATGACTAGGGTTGTGACTTTGGAGTACTTATCACATACTTTGGGAAGCTAGACTCTGGCTATTCTCGTCTTAAGAACGGTTAACCCGCACTGGGAGTGGAGAGATGGCGAGAGTAGTGTGTACCCTCCAAGTTAGCGAACTGGATGGAGGTGTACTGTGCTCTCGGGTGGCGGAACCCCGGTTTTGGCGAGAGGATCCAGGGAAAAGTAGTCATATGCGTGCTTTAAGCGGCTGTATATGTCGTGTGATAGGGAAGCCCCAGCTGGGATAAACCGGTTCGAATCGTCGTGTTCCTCGAATATGGAAACATAACCCTGTTTTCTTCTTCGTAGTTAATAAAACTTAAACTGGATACTTGTTGGATCCCTTCAGGGATGTTGAGTACCTTGTTATCAATCATACATCTAGATCGGTACTTGAGTAATCTTATGGATAACATAAATGAATTTCAATTCTTTTATAAATGCTCCTTTATGCAAAATACTTGATCCTTTCAAACCACACCTTGGATCCTATGATGTGCATATTGTTTTGTCCACCAAATACTTTTCTTTGTCGGATAAGTCTTGTTGAGTACTCCCGTACTCAGGGTTTGTTAACCCCTGTTGCAGATGAGGATCACAACCCGGTTTGTGTGGCTTCATGCTGCATGACCGTGGTCAGTGTAGATGAAGATGAAGAATAAACTGTCTTTCCTTGACTCTTGGGCAAGAGTACCTTGATTGTTTGTCTTTCCTCTATCAGACGCTTGATGTAATATTATCGTATGACACTAAGTTATGTTTCAAAACTTATGGTTTGTAATATGACTTTAAATTTCCGCTACTTTGATGTAATATAAAATTTTTGTATTACTTCTGCAATGATTGTAATGAGGCGATCCTATTCGGAAAGAGGTGGATGACCCGCTGCAAAGCGGCGACACCTGACGGACTAATTAAAGTTCGGATCATCTGTTGGGATTAAGTTGGTTAATCCTGACAAGTGGGCCCTATCCTAAGAGGTTCTGTCACAGCGGCGGTTGATGGTTTACGGCGGACGACGAACTCGTACACCGCCATCGTGTTCTCACCGCGGTATAGGCTCGATGGAGTTCTCCTCAGCGTTAGCAACGTGTCTGCGTTCGGTGGGAGTAGAGAAGGAACGAAAGGGCGAACAGGGACGACGCTATGCTTTAACGGACGAGAGAGGGAGTGCGGGTGTGCGGGGTCGGTTGCGAAGTCGAGGGAGGGTCGTGGGGGAGTGGGAGCGGCTGACGCGCGGGCGGTTGCCGGGGCGCTCGGCGTGTGTGTTCGTGAGAGACAGAGGTGAGGGAGAGATCCGACAGGCGGGACCCTGTGGCAGTGAGAGAGTTTGGCTGACTTGCGGGGCCAGTCTGTCAGCCGGAGAGAGGGCGCTGCGCATTGCGGAAACTAGGCCAGCCTGCTGGGCTACGCCGAGAGAAAAAGAGAGGGAAAGGAGGGATAAGTGGCCTGGGCTACTCGGGTGAGCGGGCCAGAAGCCAGAAATGGAGAGAAAGAGAGATTTAAATCCTTTTCCTTTTCTTTTCTTTTCCAAAACCCTTTGCAAACTCAATCATCACCATAAAAATTATGCAGCAGCATGTATGCATTAACATGTTACTAAACTAAGAATTTCTTTTAAAAGTAAATTTTATTATTTTTACCTAAATGATACGCTCACACAATTCATTAATTAATCATTTTCAACTAATTTAAATGCAATCAAATTTTTGGGTGTTACACCGTCTCTCATGATCAACATAGTAGATGAAAATAGTAGAACAAGTAGACACAAGATAGGGAGACTATTCTTTATTCCACTTGATATTGGTGATTACAACATAAAGCTCCCACGTATATATAGTTCTGTCAGGGCCTATGAGTTTGGTAATAGGCCACATACAAACAGACTAGGATTAGGATTCTTCCTTTTCCTTTCCTTCTAGGATAGAGTCCATGTGTTTTACAACACTCCTCCTTGTGCGATTACCACGATATGCACATGCCTCGTTAAAAACTCCATCCAAAAACCCAGTGGGAAAAAACGGTTCTTGGAGAAAAGAGTACATCACATTCGTTAATTGTATTGCACATGTTGTCTCATTAAAAACCTTGCGTGAGAAACCTTCAAGTAAAAACTCACATATGAAAAAGAGTACAACATTTAACCTTCTTAGATATGTATTCTTCAGGATCTTTTATTCTTCATGAATAAATATTTATCTTCATGATGTATGCATAAACTTCAATGTTTTAGCAAATATGATCTACTTCATCTTTGTAATTCTAGTGGTTTTAATTACCTTCTAGGTAGATCAAATTGCTCCCCCTCATAAAGCCATCATTGAACTTCATTTTTCAAACCACACTTTTCATAAATGTGTGCTTAATAATGATATGCGGTACCATAATAGTATATCTTTCAAAAGTTGACTCCAATTCTTCTATGAATTATAATATGGGTATAACTAAGAGCAATATGCTTCATGCATAATGACCACTTATTAGTTGTGCAAAAAAAACAAATTTTTATACTTCAAGTAAATCCTTTCAGAGGAATATGGGGTAAATAAGTTACAATATTTAATATCTTCTAGATAAGGTATCAGACTTATACTAGAGTTTGAATATTTAAAATCCTTTCTTAGTGGATTTGTATATTATATGTTCTACAAATCTTCGAGATTTTGATTGTATCACTCAAGAGTAAATCCAGTCTTGCATTTGACATTTAGGGGATAATTGAATTGCCAAAGTCACCATTATTCTTATACCTTCAGTGGTATTTAGAGGATATCAATACTTCATTGCTAGCTTTACATATATACACTTTCTTAGTGTTTGTATGACATCTTCATGATGTTTATTATTCCTCATTTTGTTTCTCTCGGGTCTATATTCACTTCAAGGATTGATGGTGTTTATTCAAGAATCGACTGGTAAATCCTTTATGGATTAACTCCTTCAAGGATATTCTGATATTCAATGAATAACATGTCACTTCTATGAGATATATTCTCTAACTATATGAGATACTATTATATCACATATAATTAGATAGTAATATTCAATATTAAGTCATTTGATGACTATTCCTTCTAGGACATGCTCTTCTTGAGACTTCAATATTCATTCAGGAATATATTATACCTTAGACTTCTTAATACTTAGTATGAGATTTTTATATGTTGCGATTTATATTCTTCAGGAATTATATGGATCTTCATAACCCACTTATTGACTGCATATTTCAAATTCATTCATTTCATTTGCCAGAGATATAGCAGAACATTATTTCTTCTAAGTTGGAGATTCAATCCTCAATTTCTTTCTTCATTGACCCGATATAATCGCTACAAGCGACTTTGCCATGGACTTTGTTTTCTGGATCCGGATTCTCATAAGAGAATGGAATTATAGAGGTAACGTTGTCGACAACTATTTTCTCCCAATATTCTCATAATGTGAGATTATTCTGTCTCTTTGTAATTTCCCATACAAGAGATAATTTATTGTTCTGCATACCCAACACTAATGATGCACACGCTTAATATGTTGGATTTTATCTTCATGATGACCCTCTTCATGAGGTGTTTAACCTTCTTCACAAGGTGTTCTCTTCATGAGAATGGAGGAGTTTCATTTTATTTCTATTCAATAGTATACATTAAACTAGAACCCACAGGCGTCTCCGTAGATTTTAGCTTCATAGTATAGTATACAATATTTAGTTTACTACTAGTAAACACAACTTCAGGTTTATAACTTCAAGTTACTCCTCTCATTTTTCAAAATATCTGGTATATGCTCCGCTTCATGCTTCACAAGAGCATAATCAAACTATTGTTTGATTTAGTGTGTGATATTATTCCTACTTCAAGCTTCAAGGAATATTTTCTTTAGATCATTTCCCTTCCGTGGAAATAATATTTGGCATTCAAAATAGGCTCTCTCTCCCCCTAATGCCAATATTAGATCTTTAATAGCATACTTCAAAAGATATCCCCTATCATATGAGCTTAAAATAATTCAAATTCATATAACTCCTACTACAGGTAGATGCCCATTTATGTATGCTATGATACAATTTTCTGGGAAATATTCACACATATATTTAAACACGGGGGTTATTATACAGCAAATGTAGCGAGCTAGAATACATAAAGTGCATTTAAGAATGTTCATCATTCCTACAAACTCAAAGATGTTCTTCCCTTGATTTGCACATATCATAGTTTAGAAAACTATTTCATTATCTAGCTTCTTCATTGTTTAGCCTAAAAATATGATCCAAATACTCATACATAAAAATGGATAATATACTTCAAATGTATAAAATACGCAATATTCAAATTCACTTGGAATTTCTTCTAGAATTTTCTAATTGCCATTAATGCAAAAGTTGCTAAATGCCTTTTCTTCGTAAATCCCAAATCATCATAAGTATGTTATCTATCATTTTAATTCCATAATTATTCATCCCATAAAATGGGTTAGTCTCCATTGAGCTAATTTCATATTAACTCTCCCCTGATCTCAAGCTGCTTAACCTTAGATCAATCATATTGCTTATGCATACAATGCATTAGAAAAGCAACATATTCACTATTTCAATAAAAATTATTTTGGCATAACATTCTAGATAGCCAATTTAATTGCAAGGGGAAAATTAGTAGCTACAAACTACAAACATAACTTCCATGCTAATATTAATGTACGAGGGGAGATAGTTGTAGCTCAACGGGAGCACAATATAGTGATACACATTCATGTGTAATGTGGAATATTGGTATTCAATCCAACAAAATAGATAATAACAAATACAAAGCTACAAGCTTCACTTAAAGATAGATTTAGTTTTATTATGCCTATGAAATACATATTACCCACGTTTTCTTATGCCTTTACCCAAAATTCTTCCACCATTTTCATGTCATAATTACTTTAAGTAGAAATATGCTTCATGCATCATACTTCTAGTATTCAATGGTTGTGGCATGAAATTCATATATTTACTGTATTATTCAGTGTACACAATAATATATTTGGGGTAGAACATAAACTTCTAGTTTATTTAGTATGCTAATATAGTCCAATTATTCATGTGCTTTTAGAAAATTCAGTTTTCCCTTCTACCTACATGGTAGTATTGCACAAAGAACTATAACCTTCATGGTTAATTAAGGCTTCTTTGTGGATAAAATAAATGCAAAATTATTTAAATAGGAAAAATTAGGCAAGTATTTATATGTAAAACATATAAAACTAATTTATTCCATGCAAAATTAACACATATTACTTCAAGTAATAATATTAAATGTATTAGTCTTCAAGCTAATAAAGTAACCATTAACTCTTCTATGAGTTTACATAATCCACTTAATTCATATATTACACTCCTAGAAGGATTGTGATTACATATCACTATTATGAAATAAAGCATGCATGAATTTGCTAAATGTCAAGCATTGAAGCTAAGCCTATAAGAATGAATAAGAATTTTTGAGGTTTCTCGAAGAAGAATTTAAATCATGTGTTAACATACTTGTATTGTATTTAAACTTATATTATCTCTAAGTATTAGTAGTAACGGTGGTGCATTAAGTTTTAATTCCAATTGAATTAAGTGGATTATGTAAACTCATAGAAGAGTTAATGGTTACTTTATTAGCTTGAAGACTAATACATTTAATATTCTTAGTTGCAATTCTTACTTGAAGTAATATATGTTAATTTTGCATGGAATAAATTGGTTTTTATATGTTTTACATATAAATAATTGCCTAATTTTGCCTATTTAAATAATTTTGCATGAATTGTATCCACAAAGAAGCCTTAATTAACCATGAAGGTTATAATTCTTTGTGCACTACTACCATGTAGGTAGAAGAGAAGCTGAATTTCCTAAAAGCACATGAATAATTGGACTATTTTAGTATATTAAAAACTAGAAGTTTATGTCCTACCCCAAATATATTGTTATGCACAATGAATTCATGCCACAACCATTGAGTACTAGAAGTATGATGCATGAAGCATGTTTCTACTTGAAGTAATTATGACATGAAAAGGGGGAGGAAATTTTGGGTAAAGGCATAAGAAAATGTGGGTAATATATATTTAATAGGCATAACTTTCCTAAATCTATCTTTAAGGGAAGCTTATAGCTTTGCATTTGTTATTATCTATTTTGTTGGATTGAATACCAAGATTCCACATTACACATGAATGTGTATCACTATATTTTGCTCCCATTGAGTTACAACTATCTCCCCTCTCTACATACATATTAGTATGAAAGCTATGTTTCTAGCTTGTAGCTACTAATTTTCCTCTTGCAATTAAATTGGCTATCTAGCATGTTATGTCAAAATAATTTTTATTGAAGTAATGAATATGTTGCTTTCTAATGCATTGCATGCATAAGCAATATGATTGATAGGTCAAGCAAACAGAGATCAGGGAGAGAGTTAATATGAAATTAGCTCAATGAACACTAATCCATTTGATAGGATGAATAATTGTGGAATTAAAATGGTAGATAACATACTTATGCTGATTTGGGATTTATGAAGAAAATGCATTAATGACAATTAGAAAATTCTAGAAGAAATTCCATGTATATTTGAATGTTGCGTATTTTATACATTTGAAGTATATTATCCATTTTTATGTACGAGTATTTGGATTATTTTTAGGCTATAAACAATTGTATTTATTTAATAACCCCCATGTTTAAATATGTATGTGAATATTTCCCAGAAAAATTTATCATAGCATACATGAATGGGCCTCCACCTGTAGTTGGAGATATGTGAATTTGAATTATTTTAAGCCCATGATAGGGGATATCTTTTGAAGTATGCTATTAAATATCTAATATTGGCATTAGGGGGAGAGAAAACCTATTTTGAATGCCAAATATTATTTCCACGGAAGGAAAATGATCTAAAGAAAATATTCTTCAATGCTTGATGCAGGAATAATATCACACACTAAATCAAACAATAGTTTGATTAATGCTCTTGTGAAGCATGAAGCGGAGCATATGCCAGATATTTTAAAAAATGAGAGGAGTAACTTGAAGTTATAAACCTGAAGTTGTGTTTACTAGTAGTAAACTAAATGTTGTATACTATACTATAAAGCTAAAATTTACGGGGACGCCTGTGGGTTCTAGTTTAGTGTATAATTGTTAAATAAAATAAGAATAAAATCCTCCATTCTCATGAAGAGAACACCTCGTGAAGAAGGTTAAGAACCTCTTGAAGAGGATCATCACGAAGATGAAATCCAACATACTAAGCGCGCACATCATTAGTGTTGGATATGCAGAACAAAAAATCATCTCTTGTTTTGGGAAATAACAAAGAGATAGAATAATCTCACATTATGAGAATATTAGGAGAAAATAATAGTTGTCGACAACGTTACCTCTATAATTGCATTCGCTTATGAGAATCCGGATCCGGAAAACAAAGTCCATGGCAAAGTCGCTTGTAGCGATTATATCGGGTCAATGAAGAAAGCAATTGAGGTTGAATCTCCAACTAAGAAAGAAATAATGTTCTGCTATATCTCTGGTAAATGAAATGAATGAATTTGAATATGCAGTTAATAAGTGGATTATGAAGATCCATATAATTCCTGAAGAATATAAATCGCAACATATACAAATCTCATACTAAGTATTACGAAGTCTAAGGTATAATATATTCCTGAATGAATATTGAATTCTCAAGAAGAGCATGTCCTCGAAGGAATAGTCATCAAATGACTTAGTATTAAATATCACTATCTCATAGAAGAGAAATATTATTTAGCAAAAATGAGAATATCCTTGAAGGAATTAATCCATGAAGGATTTACCGGTCGATTCTTGAATAAACACCATCAATCCTTGAAGTGAATATAGACCCGAGAGAAACAAAATAAGGAATGATAAACATCATGAAGATGTCATACAAACACTTAAAAAGTGTATATATGTAAAGCTAGCAATGAAGTATTGATATCCTCTAAATACCATTGAAGGTATAAGAATAATGGTGACTTTGGCAATTGAATTATCCCCTCAATGCCAAATACAAGAATGGATATACAATCAAAATCTCGAAGATTTGTAGAACATATAATTTGCAAATCCACTAAGAAAGGATTTTAAATATTCAAACTCTAATATAAGTTTGATACATTATCTAGAAGATATCAAATATTGTAACTTATTTACCCCATATTCCTCTAAAAGGATTTACCTGAAGTATAAAATTTATTTGTTTTGCACAACTAATAAGTGGTCATTATGCACGAAGCATATTGCTCTTGTTTATACTCTTATTATAATTCATAGAAGAATTTTGAGCCAATTTTTGAAAGATATAATATTATGGTACTGCATACCATTAATTAAGCATACATTTATGAAAAGTGTGACTTGAACAATGAATTTCAAAGGATGGCTTTATGAGGGGGAGAAAATTGATTGAATCTACCTTGAAGATAATTAAAACCACTAGAATTACAAAGATCAAGTAGATCATATCTGCTAAAACGTTGAAGTTTATGCATTGATCATGAAGATAAATATTTATTCATGAAGAATAAAAGATCCTATAGAATACATATCCAAGAAGGTTAAATGTTGTACTCTTTTTCCCTATGTGAGTTTTTACTTTAAGGTTTCTCACACAAGGTTTCTCACCATTCAGAGTAATTCTAGAATATTTCTTTTTTTTTTCAAGCATGCATATATTAACATACATTAAATCATGTGCATATAAGTTTACTACATGTAAACAAGTGGTAAGGTGCAAAAAGGTAGTGGATGGTTATAAAAAAAATTCTTAGAAGCATCCTAGCATTTTTCATGGTCTATATCATGGTATATGCTAATTTTCAGAATTAATACTAATCATTTATTTTATCCCAAAAATTCATTGTGCTAGGAAAAATAAATATAAACCTTTCAAAGATGATAAGTCTATGGTCTGCAGGATTCAGAGAGCTCATATATCTTATAGCATGTTTCTAGTGCAATCATTCAGAATTTTATTCTTGTAATTACAAACATGTAAATAAGCCGACAGCCGTTCAAGGAGCATCGTGTATACAGGTAAAAAAACAAGAACTATCGGTCCTGGTCCTGACAGCTTCATAAACCAAACAAGTTTGCGTCGATCACATTTAGTTAGCTTCTGTGCCAACGATGACCAATTTTTTGATGGAAATAAGGTGTGTCAAGTTCTTCTGTGACAACATTTAGTTATAAAACTTGTCGGCGGTTCGGATCTTTTCCTCTCCGTCTCTCATGATCAATATAGTAGATGAAAATAGTAGAACAAGTAGACACAAGATAGGGAGACTATTTTTTATTTCTCTTAACATTGGTGATTACAACATAAAGCTCCCACGTATATATAGTCCTGTCAGGGCCTATGAGTTTGGTAATAGCCCACATACAAACAGACTAGGATTAGGATTCTTCCTTTTCCTTTTCTTCTAGGATAGAGTCCATGTGTTTTACAACAAAAATATAACTATTCATTCCATATATGTTTCGAACTGCTCCTTTTGTTTTGAATCGATCAGCAGTATATTCCTTTGCCAACAATCAATCAAAGATGGAAGTACGATATGCTTAATGCTTTTCGGCAAGGCAGTAGATGTCCCCCTACTGCAGTCTCAGTTTGTTCTTGAATTGCAGCTCTTTTTCCATCGGGGAGTTTCCAGTTGCGCAATTGGTACCACCTCAGTCTTGTTCATTCCTTCCATTAGTGCACAAGTTTTGAAATTGCACATTCTATCCCATATTTGTACGTTTTACTAGATTCCTTGTTTAGATATTCGAGTCCGTGCATGTTAGATTTAGTCGAACATCAATATATTTAATAGTGGAGAAATTTTACGGTGCTCGTAAAAAATTAGAGCCATCCATTTGATTAGATCAAATGGCTATAAAATAAGAAGAACCAATGCAGAGGAACTTAAGGGTCTGTTTGGTTACTCTAGGTGCCACTAAACTAGTGGGGTTGTTTGGTTACTCCCCCTAAATCCATCTAAAGGTCAATCATTGCTATCACAAAGTCCAGTTTACCCCTCTTCCTGCCCTCCCCTTCTCTGTCTGTTTTCTGTTCCCGCCACCACCCTCTGCTAGTGTCACACTGTCACGTACAGAAATGTCTCCTGCTGTGTTCCGGCCATCCCCCTCTCCTGCTCTCCTGATGTTCAGATCAACAATCACGTACAGAAGCTCTGTCCTTGACTCTTCCATAGTAACCAAGATTCAAAGGAACAAAATCACAGTATACATGTGTGCCATGTATCTCAGCTCAGCCCAGCTCAGCTCTGCATTGTTCAGATCAACAATCACATACAAAAGCAACAGAAATGTCTCCAAATGTTTGGGACCTCCTCAGGCCTACACAAATTCAGAATAGAGATTCTCCAAATGTTTGGGACCTCCTCAGGCCTACACATACATAAACCAACAAAAATGTCTTGTGAATATTACAGAAGTACTGACCTGATCCAAATTCATATATTTTTTACAAACATTAGGTCACTGACCTGATCTGATCTACATACTGATCTGATATGTTCCTCTATCTGATATACCCGTTATCACAGAAGCACTACTATTATTCAAGTTATAGTATATTGTCAATGAAACTTGAGACCGAACCCCATGACAAAGCTACAGAATTAACAAAAAGCCTAGGTTCTAGCATACAACCCATCGGCAATTAAATCTCGAAATTGGTTCATACTTTGTTCTTCATCACCATGACGCATACTTTGTGAAGAACTTGCTATTGGCATTGGGTTGTAGTTCTCATCAATGTCACACAGGTCAAAGTCTTCATCCTCCAAAGCACTGTCCCTAATAAAATTATGAATCGCCATGCATGCAACTATGATTTTGACTTTGTTTTGCCATCGGATAACTTGGCATTTTCATTAAAATCCTCCACTTGTTCTTCAAAACACCAAATGACCTTTCTATGACATTCCTAAGTGAAGAATGTGCATGATTGAAAAACTCTTTTTTACCTCTTGGTCCAGGTCCTTGACGAAACTCAGGGACATGATACTTTGTCCCCCTGTAAGGAGAAAGGTATCCTTGCGGGTTCGGGTACCCAGAGTCAACAAGATAAAACTTCTCTGTAAATAATATAATAGGTTAAACAACATTCATCATTGTCAATTATTCCAATCAAAATGAAATTGTACTTCGATAATACCTTCCGGTGGATGTGGAAATTTGTTTCCAAACTTCTCCAAGGCATCATTGAAGACCCTCATGTCATGAACTGAACTAGGCCATCCAGCGACGACAAAAGTGTATCTCATGTCGAAATCACAGATGGCTAACACATTCTGACTAGTGTAGCCATGCCTCCCCATATGTTGAACAACCTGAGTCCTAGGCACTACACCTGGTACATGTGTGCCATCAATTGCTCCAATGCAACCATCAAAATATGGTGCAAACCTATGAGACTGAAGCCTTGGATGGACACTACTGAATGTAGGATCTTTGAGGTTAATGATATCAGCTGCTAACCTATTGACACAGGTCAACACCTTTTCGAACTTTCTACTGCAAGTCTCCTTGGACCTAGTAAACCGGTCATCGGCTTGTCTCATTGGGCTAGGAGTACCACACATCCATAGAAAGAGAGTCAATGTTTCTTTAGAACACATTTTTCTAGTGGACTTTAACCATATGACTCAACTAACACCGTGTGAAGGTTTTCAAACACATCACAGTTCATTCTAAATTGAACATAGCATATACTGTTCCTTTGTAGTTGCCTATTTACCCACTGAATCCCAGATTCTACAGGAACCGTATATGAAGCCTTGTTCAAATATTTGTTGAAATACAACATACCAATGAAGCTCCCAACCACAGCAGCTTGCCTCCTCATCCTTCTGTTCCTTCTTAGAAGCTGAAACAACTCAGAGTCGACCTCGAGAAGATAAATGAAAACATATCAGATAAATAGTGAAACAAGTCAGATGAACTGAGTTCACAACTAACAGACACATATGCTATTTATCTGTATGTTCACAACTCATTAGTTGAAACTCAACTAACAGGACTGCACTTGTGTAGCTAACCTTAATTAAGCCACCAACAGGACGTGCATCATTTATATACTGCTTATAAATCCTAAAGTGCTATAGCTGAATTCACATCTCAGTTGCAAAACACAAACTGAATTCAGTTTGACTAAACCAAACTTGCCAAACTACAGCCATCTGTTATCAAACTACAGCCATAGTACTATTGACTAAATCAAAAATAGTACTTCAGGTTGACTAAATTTGGGCACACTTACAAGAGGACCTAGCACACTTACAGCCATAGACCATAACTAAATCAAAAAAAATTACACTACTGTATCAGCCTCATACCACTGGGCTATTACCAGTAAATCCATTACTATCACTTCATGAATCCTTTCTAACTGAACCCAATTGAATTCATTCACAAACTGAATCACAACTCAGATAAAATGAAAGCATATCAAACTGAATTCATTCACAAACTGAATTCACAACTCAAAAAACAGCACACATATTGTTCACAAATTATTCAGTACACAAATTTTCCACAAATTATTCAGTATACAAAATTGTCCAAAAACTATGAGTTATAACAACACACATATTTCAGATCTCACTGTTGTGTGAACCTCCTAAGGTACTTCATCCTTGCACTGTCTGTGGCAAACCGAAGGAAAGCACTCCTATTAAATTTGTCCTTGAACAAAGTAGTAGCTGTGAAGTACTCATCTGTCTCTTGGTCTGCTCCACAGTTCTCAGCAAGGGACAAACACAGATCATACTCTTCATTTTCCTTTTGTTCTTTTTCCTTTATCAGTGCAGTTTCCTGACTCTGTCCAGCAGCTAGGGTATCTATGAGCCCCTTCATTGCCTTCACCATTTGGTTCTTCACCTTCTTCTGTTCCTTTGCTGGGCTCGAAGCCTCATCCACACTGTTGGTTCCTCTCTTATGACTGCTGCTAGTTGTTGGGGTGGGTAGGTCCTCTTCATCACCATCTTCATTACCATCTTCATTACCATCTTCTTCTTCCTCTTCTTCTTCTTCATCCAAGCCTTGTCCAGGGACATATGCAGTTGAGCCATCAACTGTGAACCCTTGAAACATCTCTCTTAACAACTCTTTGTACGTAGGTAATCCACATTTGAACTTCTTGCATTCAGTTTTTTCTGAAACAAAAGAAAATAACCAACTATATATAACTACCATAGAACTGCTATCCTTTTGTCACAAGAATAGAAAAAATAATTCAATGAACCTTTGTTTTCTTCTCCCACCAGTCATCATCAGCATTGATGGTTCCATCTGGGTTTCTTCCTAGGCCAGTATCTTTGAAGCTTTGGTCTAGGAAGATCCACATCCTCTTGCAATTTGTCCACCTATTCCTCAACTGCCTAAGGTCATGCCTTTTCCTAGCTCTTTCCAAAAATTTTCTTGCTATTTCATTGTAGCCACGGACAGACATAACCCCATTGGTGCGTTCCCCTAGCCTAATTTGTTCCACAGCTAATTTGTTCCAATCCGACCAATTCGCCTTATCAGTATCTTTCTAGAAGAAAAAAAAAAACAGCAACATCACTACCGACAGCTAGGAAATGCACAAGTACTTGCTAGGAAAAAAACAGGAAAATTGAAGCTCACAACCAAACAGCACACAGAGTCAGCTGACAATATTATTTATATATAGCACAGAAGCACAACATAATTTAGGAAAAGCTTAACTGAATTGAAGTGTCAACTATCGGACAGCAGCCTACATAAAGCACAGTACACTACATAGACTTGGCAAAAGAAAAGTTCCTACTGAGTACTGACCATGACTTCCTGCTTGCAAAAAAATGTTCTAAAATTCTAGGTGATCCTGCTAACCATTAGCTAGCAGTGCAACAAGTAAGATAACCTGTTTCAGTGGCAAACATAAATTTAGCCATTCTAGCAGTAGACCCTGTCCACAGGGTTAGAGAGCATTATATATATTATCAGTGCCTCACATTATGACCACAGGTTTGCAATGTTTTAGCACACTAGTTTCAGCTTCCAGTTAAGATGACAACATCAGCAGTTTCAATTTCACTACAATATAAAATGGACGTCATTTCAACAGTTTGCAACATATTCTTGTCAACAATGCAGCACCGAGACACTGAAGAACATGACAAGACACCATGCAAACATCCCATAACATCCAGTTTGTTTAAACAACATAACTAGCTAGCAGTTCACTACCGGCAGCAAGCATGAACAACAACATGCAGTAAGAACGAGTTCACTTACAGACTGGATGTTGTCTCCTTGAACATCGACGGGCGTAGGTGGTCGACGAATCCTGCTATGCGGCCTGGCAGCAGATCCACGGCTGCCGCCACCCATCCCAGACGAATTCGTTGGTCCGGATCCAACAGGAGGTGGTGCACTCCCTCCTCCAAAAGAAAGAGACCCACTTCGTCGAGCAGGGGGGCGGCTTGGACCTCCACCACTGGATCCGGCCCCTCCACCGCTGGATCCGGCCACTCCGGCAGTGGGACGAGGAGGATGGAAGGCGCCGGAAGTGGATCCGGCCCCTCGTTGAGCAGGGGTGCGGCTTGGACCTCCTGCGCTGGATCCAACTGGTTGGAGGTCTTCCTCGACGGGGATTCTTGGGGATGCAGATAGGAGGAGTAGGCACCAAGGTTAGGAAACCCCCTCTCCCGTTGGTTGGAGTTCAGATGAAGGGGGAGGGGGGGGGAATCCGCTACCCAGGTGCCTGTGTGTTCAGATCCAGGTGCTCCATGTCGAGACGTTGAGGCGCCGGAGTTCCATACGGCGCGGCGGCGGGAGTGAGGCCGTAGAGTTCGTCGTCGAGGGAGAAGGAAGAGGCGCGGGACGTTTCTTCTTGCGAAAAAAGTTATGGCAGCCGCTCCGGCGATCCATGGCGGATCCAGAGCTGGGGACGGTGGAGCGGAGGAGGCGGCGGTGGAGGGGCGGAGGAGATGGCGGCGGCGGCGGTGGGGAGCGAGAGAGGAATCGAGGGGTACACGGCAGGGGTACATGACGTCCAGGAGCACTTTAGGGGATTTTAGCTCCCTCCAACCAACTACACCAACTAAAGTTTAGGGGACACTTTAGGGGGGTGTTTGGTAGTTTAGGGCCTAAAATCACCTAAGTTTAGTTGCTAAAGTTTAGGGGTGTAACCAAACACCCCCTAAGTTGTGGGCCGGAACCTAAAATATGTGGGGCCAGGAACCTAAAATATATGAGTCAGGAATTATTTTGAAAATAAATTTAATGGGTAGAATAGTACTTTCATGTCTATCTCCTTTCGGGTCTCCCGCAGCTCCCTTCCTCTGCGATGATCAATCCATTATTTTACACAGCTAGAACACCTATGAACAATCTAAAGACAGAGTACTCGTTGATGCAGTTTTTAGCTTTATTTGCAACCATTATCAAACATGATCTGAAACAAAAACTTGAAAGACATTTCTGCTGCTCCCCCTTCTCCTCAGGTTGGCCACAAGCCCATGCAGCCAGGCAACGGAGACCCCCGGCACGCGTCCGGAGGCGCGGCGGACTCCGGACAGGTAAGTGGCAGCGACCTGAATTGGTGCGCGCCGAGAGCTTTGGGCAGGTGGGCGAGCAAGCGACGACGACCTTTACTAGGTGTGCGGCGGCGGACTACCGGCAAGCAGGCGGCGGTGGTGCGGGCAACACGGCAACAGCCGATCGAGTAGCAGATCGCGTATTTAGAAGAAAACAACTGTTTCATTATAGTTATAATGGCCGCAGTCAAAGTACTTAAATACCCTCAAATGTAATTAATTATTATTTTGGGTTTCCTCCCAAGCACAGTAATAAATTTTAATAGTGAAGGGCATATAGTATATAAGGTGGGAATAACCTTCACCTATCATCTTTTGGGTTGAATTAGACCCAAAAGCTTGATGTCTTGTGAGTTTTGCTGGACGTGAGCTTGAAGGGCGCGACTCATAGGCATAGCAAGCTTGGACCGGTATTTGCTGCGCACTTCTAACACTTGTGAACCACGAATCAACAAGTACATTTGATACCCAATCTATACTCTTTCTGCTAGCCAAAATTGCACCATTCTAATTAATACAATATTTGTACAACTTCTTTCTGGAACCCCGTATATACCGTAGTGTATACTTTTATACACAGGAAATTAAATTCAATCCAGAAGATGCACATTTGAATTTTCAATGGTACAGCCACAATTCTCGAGTGCTGACTGCTGACAAATGACTATTGCCAGTAGGAACTGGTAATATTTACAGTAATAGAAGTACTCTGGAACTTTGCAGTGTTTTGAATTTTCAGCAGATTGTTCCAAACCATTGTATTTAGGCATGTTTGACTGTAAATCATATTTAAATGGTGCTAAAACTGTGAGCCACATATAGGTTTATAAAGAATATATGTAACCTTGTTTTTTTAGATTGGAACCTTCATCAGCTAGGAAAGTACAGCATGCGACAAAGTGTGGGAGATTATGGGTGGCGTGTGTGCTGGCGAGTGCCTACCTAATACAGTGGACGAGGACGAGCCAGCTATAGGTTTGAGCTGGGATGCTTCTGTTTTCTCCAGGTCAGCGGCCCGAAATTCAACCAAATTAATAGTCAGATTTGCAAAGGCAACAAAAGTCGGAAAAAAATGGACCAATGGAGGACCTAGACGAAGTCTAGAACCACCTACTCCCTCTGTCCCTAAATAGATGTCATTCTCGTTTCCCAAAAAGTCAACGTTTTTAAAATACCGGTAATTATATATTAAAATATATAAATAATTATGCTAAGTAATTAGTATTATCGGAAAGATCTTTAAGTCTAGTTTTTTAACAAATTTATTTGGAAATATAAATGTTCCTCGTATTTTATATAAACTTAGTCAAAGTTGAGAAAGTTTGACCGGCACGCATCCCATTACGACATCCTTTTTGGGACGGAAGGAGTAAATGATAGCCGTTTGTATCCCTGCTTGAGTTCCTAGTAGGACGAATATTTTCTCAGCCTGCATTGTAAAACATCTATCTAGGGGTGAAAATGAAGGACCGAAACTGGCGACCAGAGGGGTGAATGAGAGCCTTACAAAAATTCGCAAAAGCAATTTGAATAAAATCAGAATAAAATCTGTTTGCAATTTCCAACACAGATTGCAAAGCAGAGACACGACCTGCAAGTCTCTTCTATTCGCATGATACTAGGAGTGGTCACCTGCAGACGCATGCGTGTGCTGTTCGGAAGCAGAACGGTTGTTCTGGCCGGTCACCTCCCTTGGATGGGGCACGCACAACAAAATCCAGAGACGTGCACTTCAGTACAGCAGGCAGCGGTCGGACAGATCGTACGAGCTCATCGGCAGCCGGCCCTGGTGCGACGCTGCGAGCCGTGGCTGACCGCCAGGCGCAGACCTTGTCCTCTCGCAAGGATGCGTCCCTGCACAGCAAAAGGGAACAACCAAACCGGCGCGCAAACACCGAAAACAAAGGGAACAGAGGAAAATCGGATCTCGCACGAACAGAGAACAAATCACAAGGACGAATAATTAAAGTGTAATTATTCTACAAAAGTGCATCTAGCCTCCGCCCGATCGTCCTCCCTCTCTTAATTGGAGAGATCAACAAAAATCTCTCGCTTGGATTGAAACCCTAGGCTAGACCAAAAAGCGAGAGAGCGAGAGATCCCTCTCAACCCTAGGTACCACATATTTATATCCTTAGGGTGGCACGACCTATTTACACATAACCTCCTACGCTAAATAAATCTAACGTAGGGGCGTAAATTCCAATTACGTCCTCCATGGTAAATTCCGCGATGTTCGCGATCCCTCCATCTCCACGACGTGATCTTCGCGATGTCGCCGCACGACCATCCGAAATCGTATCGCGATCGTCGGAATTTCCATCTTCAGCCAACGCCTGCCGCACGGGTGTCCCGGTACGATGCATGGCTTTGTGGCTAAACCAGCGAACCCCGGATTTTGTGGCATAATCCGGAAACCTCCCTCGACGTCCTCTCGCTGTGTAGCCAGGTATAGTAGACGTACACCGCACGATCGTCTGTCCCTCAAACGCAAGCCTCGATCCGCCCCCGGTTTTTCGACGCGGTATCTTATCTTCTTTCTTCACTCGTCGCCGCATGTACCTTGTCTCCACCTGTCACCTGCAACCACAACCTGCCAAGAGACACGTCACACGCACACCGTGTTGTCAATCGCTCATCACCAAGGTGCTAGCCCACCGGCATCTCAGAAAATGAATTGAATTGGACCAGATAATGTCTCTCTCAGATTATAATCCGTTTTTCTATGCTGGATTTTTTATGAGAATTGGATAATACATGGATGTGGATGCAAGTATGGACTTTTTTCCCCATGTCAGAAATGATATGGACATAGAGCAAAATTGGATCAGAGACTAGTAATATATGCATATATGTAGAGAATTATATATATACGTAGAGAATTATATGCTAGTCAATAATTAATTTAGTAAAGAGGCAATAATTGTTTGATAAATAGACAATTTCACGATTAATTCTAATTCTAAAACATAAATCATGGAGACCAGTACTACTAGCATGTTAGTTTCTAAGGGCAGTCCCAATGGAAGAAACTGACACGATTTCCATAGCACAAAAAATCATCTATAGAAACTATCTTCCACAATGGAGGTTGAGAGTCTCCCATGTGTTTTGGTTTTGAGTAATTGATGAAACCTACTTAGGTACTAACCTTGGATCTCTAAGTGTGAATCATGAGATAGGTTGGTACATGCCATGTGATGGAGCAAGGTGGATAGGGTGGATGGCACAAGCTTTAGCATGGTGGTGGAAAGGAAAATGGTGTCAAGGCAAAGGTGATATAGGACACATTTTCGGTTTGGTGATCAAGACATCATAGAGGATGTGATCACGTTTAGGATAGATAGCCGTACTATCAAGGAGGGAGCTCTTAAGTATGATTACGGTTATCATGTGCCACTAGGTTCATATGGATTGCATTAAAATCAATTGAACCAAGTGAAACACCAACTTAATCCAAGATAATTGTGAACTAAAAGCTAACACACGTGCACAAGTGTTGAGATCACTTAGTGTTGGCTCTTGGAAGCTTGGAGAAGTTGGAGGAGTTGTTTGGGCAGCTGGAAGCAGTCCATACGCAGGGTCCGGACGCTAGGGGTCTGGCCGACCGGACCATCGCGTGTGCGTCCAGTGGCATACCCTAGCTGGCTCGACTGAGGAGCAGTCCGGACAATGTTGCGAGTCCGGACGCAGAGCTCTGGACGCGCGTCCGGAGTCTGGCGCTCTCTGTAACTCTCTGGAAAGGAGGGTCCGGACGCAGGCTGTTGGTCCGGACTGTGAACCGGACTTGCGTCCGGAGGTGCTGAGGAGCTCAAGCGAGCTCTCGGGTGCGCTCGGGCGCCCGGAAAAATATTTCCGGACGCTCAGAGCAGTGACTCCGGACCCTGTGAACAGGTGCGTCCGGAGCCACGTGGCGAGCAGCGGCAAGCGCAGGAAAGCAGCCGTTTGAATCGGCAGGGGCACCGGACGCAAGTGCGTTGGTCCTGACGGCACCTCGGGTGCGTCCGGACCCTGCGACCGGAGCCTGAACAGACTCGTTGACTCTCGGCTAAAAGAGGGTCCGGACATTGTTGATGGTCCGTACCCCCTAAGAAAAGTGCGTCTGGAAGTACGCAGAGAAGAGGAAAAAGGGTGGAAACGGCTAGTGTTTAAGTGTAGGCTATATAAGGGTGTATGGCCGGGCCAAGGGGGCACTTCTTGCACATTCTATTCACTCATACACTTGTGCTTGCTTGTGCGAAGCTCCACCACTCATCTCATTGACATAGTTGTTCATTTCATGAGAGATTGAGTGAATCCAAGTGCATTGCTCTTTGATTGCATACTAGTGGCACTTGGTGATCGTCGTCATCGTGGAGCTCTTGTTATTCTTGGAGGTTGCCACCTCCTAGACGGCTTGGTGCGACGAGGATCGTTGAGCAGAGTAAGGTGATTGTCTCCGGCTCCGATCGGTGGATTGTGAGGGGTTCTTGAACCTACCCCGCGGGAGTTCGCGAAAGGTATCTCTAGTGGAATCCGCGTAGCTTGTGGATCCCCATCTTGTGTTGGTTCTGTGGCACCCTTGAACGGGTTTGGCTTTGATTGTCAATTAGCGCGTGAACCTCCAAGTGGGTGTATCGCTACAACGAGGACTAGCTTGTTGGCAAACAAGTGAACCTCGGTGAAAAATATTGTGTCTCATTGTCTCTCTACCGAGGATTCATCTTGTGATTAATTGGTTATCTATTGGATCATCTCTTCACGTTGGTATAACTATTCTATCTTTACCTTTGCATTACATTCCTTACATTCTTGCAAAGTAGAGCCTCTAGCTTAGCTTGTGTAGCTTAGTAGTATAGCTCTAAGTCTCTAGCTTTTGTGTGTGACATAGATCATCTTGCTAGTGACTATAATTGGTAGGTGGCTTGCCTAACCTTAGTGGAAGTGCAAACTTGCTTACGCCGTGTTTTATTCTAACAAGTTTGCTAAGTGTTGTTGTCGAAAATTTAATTAGGCTATTCACCCCCCCCCCTCTAGCCATTCCTAGACCTTTCAGAGGTGTCTTCGAGTAATAATTATTTTCTCTTTCTCTCTCTCTCAACTCTATCTTCTTCCTCCAATGAGTGTGCCACGAGCCCCCTAGAAACTGATAGTTTCTTCCCAATGGTGATTTCATAGTCTCTTGGTGCATTGGGTAGAGTGAAGACCTGATTTGTTCATGAAGAAACCAGGTCTAGGATTTGTGCTCTCTTTCATCATTAATTAGGTTGTCATGTCAGCATTTTTCTTACGTGGCAAGTCATTTAATGAGGATAGAAACCATCATCAATACACCATTGGGATTGCCCTAAGGGCACATGACTCTATTATAGAGTCCAAGACTATTTATTACAACTTATTTATGATATTTTGCTAATGTGACAGTATATTTATTGAAGGGAGAGGGTGAAAAAACAAGACTTCAAGTCTTATTTAGACTCTAAGTCCACACTATTCTAGGTAATAAATAGGTTTAGACTCTATGATAGAGTCTGCATTGAGAGTGCTCTAACATTCTAGCTACACCGAACAACGTTAATTTGAATAGAAGCAATAAGAAACCAATACATTACTAAAAAAAATATTTACGAGACGTTTTGAAATAGGCCTTGGAGGCGGACAATAATTTCTGTCGTTTTAGTTAGATCGTTTTTTATAACCGAGGAGGTTACGAACAACTGCCTCGCAAAATCAATTAACCTAGGTGAACATGAGACAGTTGTTTCTAAAGCAAACGGCTGGGTAATCAATTAACAGAGGTGGGCATAATATATATAAGGCCCTCCTCGGATATTATTAGCCCATCTTAGACCCCAGACAATCCATCTTGGCCTAACAGCGTGCTTATTGTATATATACTACACTTATCCACTTATGGTTTATTCCACCCATCCAAAAGTCATGCACCGCGCCTCCTCCGGCTCTCTCTCCGCACCGTGCCTCCTTTCTCCCTCTCTGTCACGTCACCTTTTTCGCGTCTTTGGTGACATTGTGGGGAGGGGAGTCCCCAGACGGCAGCGACGCGCTATGTGGCGAGTGCCAGCGATCCAACGACGATCGATTTGAGGCATGGCCATGGGTCAGGGACTGCCGGTGGGTCGTCCATGCACGGCAGCTGCACGGGGGGCGGCGGGGACAGAGGCGCGACGAGAGTGGTACGGGCGAGGCCGCCAGAGCGAGGCGGGGGGAGGTGTGAGGGCCAGGATCGGCGGGCCGTAGTTGCGGCGGCGGATCTGGGCGATGGGGGCTCGGCCACCGTGGGGGCAGCGCGAGGGGGAGCAACTTCTTACCTGCTCGGAACTGCTGTAATTCTTCCAATGATCTCAGATGGAGAAATGACAAACCAATGTTGTAGGTCTCGAAAAATTATAAAACTTTATAGTTGACAATATTTTTATTTAAATTCATTTTTTTAGATACCAAATACTCATTTCAAAATATGATTGACATAAAATGGGAAGACCCATATCCAAATAGACACAAAGTCTCTTACAGGTGAAATGGTTATGGGATAAACACACCAAGCCAGAGGTAGTGGGGTTTGAGTACCAGCGCCCGCGAAAACGCATGTTTTTCACAGTAAAAAAATATG
Organism: Microstegium vimineum; assembly: GCA_022036555.1. NCBI lineage: Eukaryota > Viridiplantae > Streptophyta > Magnoliopsida > Poales > Poaceae > Microstegium > Microstegium vimineum. Next base: position 19,361,543 of record CM039133.1, read on the forward strand.
TGCCTTGTGACTACCTGGTGGGGTTTGTCCTGGTATTAAAAAAATCCTATTTATTCAGTCCATTTCTTTGATTTTCTAGAGATCAAGTGTCGGTTTTAGAACCACCCTCATAACTGCGCTTTAGTCGTGCCTCATATGTAGTGCTGATTCAAGTAAACTGGTGGACGGGGAGGAGCTTCATGCTGTACCTGAACTGCATTATTGCCCTGTGAAACAAGCTCATATTTTTTCCTTCTATATACGCTTGATAATCGATGCAAAATTATCGAGGATTCAATTACAAACTGCAACACGCTGCTTCCTACGGAGTATTTTCTTACAAGAGGCACTGGCTTTTTCTAGAATAGAGGAGTCCTTTATCTATCAAGTACTTTTCTAGCATTGACGAATTTAGTATAAGGGCATGTTTAGTTTACCACCCTAAAGTTTAGTGGTCCCTAAAGTTTAGCGTCTCCTACAGTTTAGTGCATCAACTAAAGTTTAGGGGGCACTTTAAAGAGGTGTTTGGTAGTTTAGGGCCTAAAATCACCTAAGTTTAGCTACTAAAGTTTAGAGGGTTGTAACCAAACACTCCCTAATTGTGTAGTTTAGAGGTTATCATTCTATAAAAAAACAAATGCTAAGTCATGTTTCACTAGTATAGAACACGCCTTTGTTCCCGGTTGGGAAACCCCTTTAGTCCCGGTTTCCCAACTGGGAACACGCATGCACCCTTTACTCCCGGTTCTTATTACGAACCGGGACTAAAGGTCCGTCTCCTTTTTGTCCTGTTTTTTCTTTTTCCTTTTTGGTTTCTTTTCATTTCATATTAGCTAGGGTTTTAGAATATGTTTTCAAAGGCGCATTCTATGCTGCTATATATATATATATACGCATATATATTTTAAGCATATATAAAGGACATAATTATAGTACGAAACTATATATATATACTAGAGAGGTAATTAAGCAGGGCTGCAGGCACGTGGGGAAGCACCCTTTACTCCCGGTTCTTATTACGAACCGGGACTAAAGGTCCGTCTCCTTTTTGTCCTGTTTTTTCTTTTTCCTTTTTGGTTTCTTTTCATTTCATATTAGCTGGGGTTTTAGAATATGTTTTCAAAGGCGCATTCTATGCTGCTATATATATATACGCGTATATATTTTAAGCATATATAAAGGACATAATTATAGTACGAAACTATATATATATATACTAGAGAGGTAATTAATATTACACAATTTATATACACAGGAGATATGTCTTTGATATTGGATAACATCTGTAATACAACTTAGACTTAATCTTGGTTGGGCAAGATTTTTTCTTTTGAGTCGTAGTAGTGCTCTCCATTGGGTTGTATGACTTCGTCCACAAGAAATCCTGCAATCGTCTCGACAATTGCATTGATCTTGTCTGATTGTAGAACCTTTGCCGCCGACCAATCAGACTTCAGTTTGAATCAAAGTAAAGAAAATGTATTAGTATATATATATATATATATATGACTAACTACGAATAGGTACCAACAATAGTAAGAAATCAATTGTGAAACATACCTTAAGCTTCTCTAGTTTAGGTCTACTCGTGCACGCCTTGATGAACTCGCAAACATAGTATCCGCAAAAATTGTTCCCCGGTTCCTGCCGCAAACACCACTTTACGAGAAAAAGAAACCTCTCGTTATCTAGTGAAGACACACTGACATTATCAATTTCATGAAAAATGTATATATATAGCTAGTAGTACTTACTTGGGTTAACACTACGTTCAGTGGCGCTTTACGATCAGTGCGGTGATCTTGAATGAATTTTGCCCAAACACTAGCAACAAAGTTTTGAAAAAATAGATTGTTAATTAACCTTCAAGATTTAAGAGAGCAATAAAGAATTTGGTTCATGACCGATATTAAATTACCTCTGGATAATGTCTATCATATCTTGATAATCGGCTCGATCTTTTCTCAACGAGTCTAATATTATTAACCGATTATTGTCCAGATAGATGACCATCAAGATCCAGTGAAAGCTGCATGTTTATAGCATATGAAGTCATATAATTCAATAACTATATATGAGTCAAGTAATTAAGAGAAATAAAATGTGCACACTCACTTGAAGTTATACGGGAAGAGTATCGTTTTCTTGTCCTTTTGGTGAACTAAGAACCTCATGAGATTCTTCTCTACTTGAGGTCGCCAATTAGACTCGGGAGTAACTTGGTCTTTGAATACAATGTATGGATCAACAAAACCGATACTATTGTCCTTTACTTTTCTGAGTCTATTCATCTCATGTCTACATACATATATAGTGTAAGGATGACTCTATATATACAACACATGCAAGTTACTTTAGTAATAATAGAAACAATGCAATCACTTACAGACAAAAGCAGCTGAGGAGAGATTTGTCGAGGGCATCATGGTGGCATAATTGGTGTAGTTCTGAGAAGTTAATATGTATGATGTCATCGCCACGGAAGAAGTGTTGTTGTCTGACTCTGAGAAGAAGTCATTGCTCGCTCCTTTTACATGCCTCTAAGTACCACTTGTTCAACATGTACATTTGTGTGTCGTGATCTCTTTGTGCGACATCAGGGTTGAATAAACTAGTGTCATATTTATAAATCTTCCAAGGATCAACTTCTGGGGTAGAGTCGATTTTGCCACCATAGAGAATTTGGTTTATGTCAAGACCAGTTTCGATGTAGAAAGTAGCAAGTTGCTCCAAGTTGACCTCTCCAGCTTGGTGCATAAATGTTCCATACTCATCACGAACAACTAGTGGAGGAATTGGTTTTGATGACTCTCCGAGTTGTGGAACATTTTCCCTGCTTTCTTCTTACTTGCCGCCGCCGCCTTCATGAGAGTGCGGTCGTAGTCTGTTGCTGGCGGTGGCTTACGAGAATGACGCAACTCTTTCTGCTTTTGGTCCACCCTCTTTCTTAGTTGTGTTGGATTTAGGAAGAAGTATGGCTTTGGAGGGTTTCGCCTAGCTTCATTTTGATTTCTTAAATTTGAAAAGAACTCTGCCACTTGTTCTTTAGAACTAGCAATAATTTCTTCATCCGTCTTTTCATAAGGCAGCTTTTGGGGAATAGGCTTTGTTTTACTCCCGGAGGCTGCCCTCTTCGCCGATTGGGATGAAGACTTTGTCGACCTCTTAGCCGCAGACTTCTTTGTCAACTCAGGCTGAGGTGGCAGAGGGGTTGGAGACCTCCTTACCGGTGATGGAGATCGCCTTGGAGACGGCTGCTCCGGTGGCGGTGTTGGAGACCTTCTTGCCGGTGTTGGAGATCGCCTTGGAGACGGCTGCTGCGGCGGCGGCGTTGGAGACCTCCTTGCTGGTGTTGGAGATCGTTGCCTTGGAGACGACTGCCGTGGCGTTGGAGACCTCCTTGGAGACGGCTGCTGTGGCAGCGGCGTTGAAGACCTCCTCGGAGCACTATGCTGATCCGAGGACCTGCTGCTATATATATATGACAAAACAAAATTAGAGAACATGAGTGTATCTTGTTTAGTCAGTATATAAAATTGCTCACAACACTATCATACGTACCTATGATGAGGTAGTTTAGGAGGATATGCCCCGGGAATAGCAATGTATCTCTTGCGCCATAGAATAAATGCATGCTCCGCTTCTCCGAGAGTCTTCTCCCCATCACCTCTTGGAATGTCAAGAGCCACTCTGTTGAATCCTTTAAGAACTCTATCCACAGAGACGCTATCGTGTCATCATTGGGGTCGGCCATATCTAAATGATTACTATACTCATTAACAAAGATAATTATAGGGAACTACTACTCTATAGCTGGCTACAAATATACTCATTTATGAAGGCATACATTTATAAAGGCATGCATTAACAAAAACATGAAGGCAACATAAAAGACATTTTACATGAAAGACATTTTACATTTATATATATATTATTATATATACATATATCTAATAACAAAAACATGAATAGATATGTCTAATAACAAAAACATGAACATTTATATATATATATATATGTTATCTTCCATTTCTAATTAAACATGAATAGATATGTCTAATAAAACATGAACATTTCTAATTAAACATGAATAGATATGTCGTTAGACAACCTAGCTAATTTCTAACTCCATTTGGGATTTAGACAAACACACACAGGGCACCTTTTTTTGCTTTTTGATGGCGCCGATCGAGCTAGCTAGCTGGCCGGGGCCGAGCGGCACGTCACACGTGGAGCGGCCGACGCGGCCGGATCGGAGATGGCGCCGGAGGCCGGGGCGGCTGAGGCGGGGCGCGCGGCAGACGACAACGAGGAGGAAGGCCCGCGCACCCACCCAGAGGCGCCCGGCGGCGAGGAGGAATGCGCCGGCCGCGGCACACGTGTGTAGAGGGTCGGCGCGGCCGGATCGAGGAGGACGCCGGATGCCGGGGAGGCTGAGGCAGCCCCGCGCGTGGCGGATGACGTGCGTGAGGTCGGGGCGCCGCCAGTGCCAACGGTGCACTCGGCGGCGGCGGCGCGCGCGGAGCTTGCTGGGGGCGGGCGGAGGGCCGGAGGAGGGCGCCGCCGGCAGACGGAGAAACGACGATGGCGGCGGAGGAGGGCGTGGCGTAGCTAGCTGTGGGCGATGATGGCGGCGGCAGAGGGCGCGGCGTAGTGTGAGCTGAGGACTTATGAGGACTTAGCGGATCGAGCGGGGGGGGGGGCAGGACTGGGCTTTTATAGGCCCAGACCTTTAGTCCCGGCTGGTAACCCTAACCGGGACTAAAGGTTTGGGCCTATAAAAGCCCAGTCCTACCCCCCCCCCCCCCCGCTCGATCCGCTAAGTCCTCAGCTCACACTCCGCCGCGCCCTCCGCCGCCGCCATCATCGCCCACAGCTAGCTACGCCACGCCCTCACCAACCGGGACTAAAGGTCTCTGCCTATTTGGCGGCAATTGAAAAGCAGAGACCTTTAGTCCCGATTGGTGTTACCAGCCGAGACTAAAGCCCCCTTTCTGTTCCCTTCCCGCCGGCTTTCAAAAGAAAATTTGGTTTTTTGGATATATGTAATTGTAATTTGCTTTTTACACTTGTTAATTAAACAATAAATCAATTATTAGGCATAATATTGTTTTAAAAGCACCATTATTTTGTTTTTGATTTATTCTTTGAAGGAAAAGCCTTAAACTTTTAAATTATTTTGTTTTCCTTTTATTTTGGTCATCATAATATAACCATTAATCACTAATTGCTTAATGAAAAAATGTTTTTTCAATGTAAATCCTTTAAACTATATGTTTTGGACAGGATATTAGTTTTCGCAGTATCGTAGCGTTAAAATTTTGGTTTATCACCAAATTATTTCCAAAAACGCAAGTGGGAATGCAAAACACATGATCGAGCCATATGTATTGAGCAATCATACAATAGCATGATGCTAAAATTACACATATTGAGCCATATATTGAGCAATCATACAATATATTAACTGATGGCAACAACAACAAGCTTGTTCCTAATGTATGTCCCTTGGTCATGATCAGTGCGTAACCATGGAGTGTCTTCATTATTTAGCATGAAGCTTGGGTCTTTGTTTACTACAAACGGTAGGAGTTGGTCGTCATTTTCATAATCCTTTGACAAGTCTGACCTGTCCTCGATTCCCACGATGTTTCTTTTCCCTGAAAGAACAATGTGGCGTTTTGGCTCACTTTTGAGTTGTCGTTTCTCCCTCTCTTTGGTTTCGTACACATATCCTTTACATAGAACACCTGATTCACATCCTTGGCTAAGACAAATGGTTCGTCTCTGTACCCAAGATTGTTGAGATCCATAGTTGTCATTCCATAGTCATTGTCAATTGTTACCCCCGCTTCCAGTCACCTTCACCCATTGGCACCGAAACAAAGCGACCTTAAAAGTGGGTCCGTAGTCTAGTTCCCATATCTCTATTATGCGGCCATAATATGTTTGCTTATTCCCACTCGGGTCCGTGGCATCAATGCGGACACCACTGTTTTGGTTGGTGCTCTTTTTATCTTGAGTTACTGTATAAAATGTATTCTCATTTATCTCGTACCCTTTGTATGTGACGATATGCCACGATGGTTCCCTGGCCAACAACTACAATTGCTCATCAAGACTCTCATCACCTTGACATTTTTTCCGTAGCCAACCACAAAAAGTTTGCATGTGCTCACGAGTAGTCCAATGTTCAGTTCTCCCTGGAAACTGGGATCTTAGGATGCTCTTGTGTTCCTCGATATACGGATCCACCAAGGAGGAGTTTTGTAGAACGGTGTAGTGTGCTTTATTGACACAATCGTCCTTCGCACCGACATATGTTTTTTCCCTAGTGTTCCCTTTCCACTTAGTCTCCCATCGTATCACGATTCAGGAACCCCAATCGGGTCAAGGTCTGGAATAAAATCAACACAAAACTCTATAACCTCCTCTGTCCCGTACCCCTTGGCCATGCTTCCTTCTGGACGAGCACGATTGTGAACGTATTTCTTCAGGACTCCCATGAACCTCTCAATGGGAAACATATTGTGTAGAAACACGGGACCAAGAATACTAATCTCCTTGACCAGGTGAACTAGGAGGTGCGTCATGATATTATAGAAGGATGGGGGGAACACCAACTCAAAGCTGACAAGACACTGAACCACATCATTTTGTAGCTTTGCCAGATCTCCTGGATTGATTGCCTTCTGAGAAATTGCATTGAGGAATGCACATAGCTTCACAGTGGCTAAACGTACATTTGGAGGTAGAATTCCTCTTAATGCAACTGGAAGCAATTGTGTCATAAGCACGTGGCAGTCATGAGACTTTAAGTTTAGAAATTTCTTCTCTGACATACTTATTATACCCTTTATGTTCGAGGAGAATCCAGATGGGACCTTAATGCTATCTAGACATTCGAACATGCTTTCCTTCTCTTCCTTGCTAAGTGTGTAGCTTGCTGGTCTTAAGTATTGGCGTCCATCATCTATCTTCTCTGGATGCAGTTGTTCTCGTTCATTTAAACATCGCAGGTCTTGTTGGGCTTCAATTGTGTCCTTACTCTTCCCATACACACCCATGAATCCTAGTAGGTTTACACACAGATTCTTCGTTAGGTGCATTACGTCAATCGCGTTGCGGACCTCTAGCACTTGCCAATAAGGTAGCTCCCAAAATATGGACTTCTTCTTCCACATAGGTGCGCGTCCGTTAGCATCCTTCGGAACAGGTTTGCTCCCTGGTCCCTTTCCGAAGACTAATTTCACATCCTTCACCATATCAAATACATCCTCACTAGTTCGGTTGAGAGGCCTGGTCCGATGGTCTGGCTTACCTTTAAAATGCTTCCCTTTCTTTCTAAGGGGTGATTCGCAGGAAGGAACCGACGATGCCCGAGGTACACGACCTTTCGACATTTTTTCAAATATAGACTTTCAATATCCTCAAGATAGTGTGTGCAGACATTATATCCCTTATTTGTTTGTCCTGAAATATTACTAAGAGCCGGCCAATCATTGATTGTTACGAACAACATTGCTCGCAGGTCAAAGTATTCCTATTTTAACTCATCCCACACACATACACCCGGTTTATTCCACAAAAGAATAAGTTCCTCAACTAAGGGCCTCAGGTACACATCAATGTTGTTGCTAGGCTGCTTGGGTCCTTGGATGAGCACTGACATCATTATGAACTTTCGCTTCATGCACAACCATGGAGGAAGATTGTAGATACATAGAGTAACGGGCCATGTGTTATGACTACTGCTCTGCTCCCCAAAAGGGTTCAAGCCATCTATACTTAAAGCGAACCTTAAGTTTCTTGCGTCCTCCGCAAACTTTGGGAATTCTCTATTGATTGTTCGCCATTGGGACCCATCGGCAGGGTGTCTCAACATATTGTCTACCTTACGGTCTTCACTGTGCCATCGCAACAACTTGGCATGGTCTTAGTTTCTAAAGAGACGCTTTAGGCGTGGTATTATTGGAGCATACCACATAACCTTGGCAGGTATTCTCTTCATCGGACGTTCGCCATCAACATCACCAGGGTCATCTCGTCTGATCTTGTACTGCGATGCATGGCATACTGGACATTCATCCAAATCCTTATAGTCCTCCCCGCAGTAGAGGATACAGTCATTGGGACATGCATGTATCTTCTGGATTTCTAATCTCAGAGGACAGACGACCTGTTTTGCTTCATACGTAGTTGTTGGCAATTCGTTTCCCTTTGGAAGCATCTTTTTCTGAATAATAGTCAATAATTGTCCAAATCCCTTGTCAGATATACCATTCTTTGCCTTCCATTGCAACAATTCTAATACGGTACCCAGCTTTTTTTGCTCCGCTGTGGCTGTCGGGTACAATAATTTCTTATGATCCTCTAGCATGCGAGCGAACTTGTTCTTCTCCTTTTCACTTTCGCGGTCTCTCTAAGCATCACGAATGACCTGACCAAGATAATCAAGAAAGGGCACATCTTCTCCCTCTTGCTCTTCTTCAGCTTCCTCCATTGCAATATCATTTAGTGCAACATATTCAACATATTCAGCTTCCTCTTGCCCTGGTTCTTCATCTTCGTCTTCTTCCATTATAACCCCGATTTCTCCATGCTTGGTCCAACAAATATAGTTTGATATGAAACCAGATTTAAACAAGTGTGCATGGATATTCCTCGCGCTAGCATATTCCTTCAAATTCTTACATAATGCACAAGGACGGCGTATAAAACCATCTCACTTGTTTGCCTCTGCCACAGTTAAGAAATAATGCACGCCATCAATAAATTCTTTGGAGCGGCGATCAGCATTGTACATCCAATGTCGGCTCATCGATCTGCACAATTACACGTGACATACTATATCAAAATCTTAAACATGACATCTATGGGCTTCAATTTATTAACTTATTAAGATACAAGATAGTCAGGTCGTTACATCACATCAATATTAACTTATGTAAGCATAACCACAATACCACAATATAGAAAATCTCAAATACCACTAAACAAACTAGACATAAATGCACTTCAACTGCGGCCGATTCCAACTAAAACAAACGACACATCATTCGTCTGTTCAACATTCATGGGCCTCGTCTGCTGGCTCACTGCTTCATCAGCCGCTTCTTCTGGAAGAGATTTTTGCACGTGTGTCACATATTCTTCCTCCCAGTACCATCATTTGCATCTAGTACCGTCCCACTGAAAATAGAACAATAAATTAAGAATTATAATCAAAATCACTTAGCAAAATGAGACAAACTGAAAAATGTCAGACGCGATAAAATAACTCACATTGCGATCCGGACACTTGTAGAAGATACGACCCTTATTGGGACCCTCCTTGGACACTCGGTACTCCATCACAATCTTCTGCTCACACTTGCCGCACGGAATGAGAGGGAGCTCCGGCCTCAGTCGTCCATTTCCAAGCCCATGAGAGGCCGAGGAACCATAAGTCGTCGCCATCTACTCACTAGCTAGATTATTTTCTAAACAAACTCAATTAAAATAAGCTATCAAGTATATTTCTCTAAATCACTATCGTCTCATTGAAATTACAAAAGACAATTAAAACCATAAGTAGTTGCCATCTACTTAGTAGCTAGATTAATTTATTTAAACTAAATTAAAAATCTAATTTTCTAAACAAACTCAATTAAAATGAGCTATCAAATACTACTATACCTCTAAATCACTACCGTCTCAATGCAAATATAACAACAATTAAAATTATGAAGTCATTTGTAGAACAATAAGAGAGAAAATGACATGCAAATTTCAAAATACACAATTAAAACAACAATTTGTAAGCATGAAATGAAATTGTGATGAAACAAGAGAGAATGAGATTGGTAACCTTGCTTAGGAGTGAAGTACGAGTGAAGAAATCTTGTGTATATACCAGAAGAAGTAAGATCACCAAGAACACCTCTTTCTTCCTCCTCTTTTGCTCAAGAACACTCTCTGTTTTCTCAAGAACACTGAATGTGTCCTCTCTGGCTCGGGTAGGGGAGGAAAGGCTATTTATACAGGGCTTTTTAGTCTCGGCTAGAGTTACCAACCGAGACTAAAAACTCATCTCTAGTCCCAGCTGATACCTCACACCGGGATTAAACCTTTAGTCCCGGCTTGAGCTACCAACCGGAACTAAAGATTAGCCTTTAGTCCCGGTTGGTAACTCCAGCCGGGACTAAAGGTCCCTGCCTGCAAAAGGCTGCTGCACGCCTGGCGTACTAGCCGTTGGGCAACCGCCTTTAGTCCCGGCCGTAAAAAATGCCGGGACTAAAGCTAAATTGGCATATCGTTCAAAGACATGTTCTCGACTAGTGTTTGAATGGACAAAGATTAGTTGTTAGTCCTAACCGGTTAATCAGCTAGTTGTTACTCCTGCATACTTGTTTGAACACTTACGTAATACCTCCATACATATTTGAACATACTCCGTATTTGCAAATGGACTACATTTCCGTTCACTTTTCTCTCACCTTCTCACTTGGTCTCCCACACGATACCCCCATTCTCTCTCATGCGGTAGAGTGGAGGCGAGAGGTGGAAGAGGGCCGAAGGAGGCAGAGTTGAACACTGTGTGGGCGACGCCATAGTAGGAACAACACGAAAATAAAAGGATGGGTGCACGGGTAGGCACGGGTAGCTAGTTACCTCCTCCGTCCTTGAAAGAATAGATTTTATAGTTATCTCAATGAGAGTTTTATAGAATTTTGTGGACATTAAATAGGCTGACATGACACACTATTTATAAAAAAAGATGATAAGAGTTTCATGGGAGTAGAGCATGAAACTCTTGTGCATTGTTTCCAAAATATAAGAGCATTGAAAATTGAGAGATGAAACTCCCATTAAGGATGGTCTTAGGACATCCTTTAGTGGGAGTTTCATGTCAGTTTCCAATACATCCAGATTTTGAAAATAATACACAATAGTTTCATCCTCATGAAACTATCTCTACTCCCATGAAACTTTCATCATCTCTCACTTCATCAGTGCAGTGACACATTAGCAAATTTAATGCCCATGAAACTATGTTGAAACTATATTGAGACTGACCTTACGCCAAATGTTTTAAATTTTGACCAAATTTGTAGAAAAATATATTAGAAATTATGGTTTCAAATTAGTATAATTAGATTTATCATATAACATATTTTGACATGATGCTCATTTTAAATTAGAAATGTTGTTATTAGGGCTCTAGAATTCGTATTGTCAGCCAAAGAGGAAAGCGTTCTTTTAGCTAGTTTTAAAAGATCGTCTAAGCACTTGGGAGCTTTTGAAAAAGAAAAATATGGTGTTAGAGAACTATAATTGTGTTCTTTATCATGTTGATACAGAGGAATCCTTGAATTACTTTTTCCTTCACTGTCCTTTTGCCATGTCATGTTGGAATGTGTTGGGATTAGCACATTTAATTCAAGGAAACATCCTGGACGCAATCCCCTTATTCAAGACTCAAATTCAAAGGCCACTCTTTATGAAAATTCGAAATGATGCTATCTTCAGAAACCGTCAACACTCTGTGCAGTCTTGCAAATAGTCATTAGACAAGAGTTAGCTCGAGTTAAGCTTAGAGCTAAGAATGATTTGAAGCATCTCTGTTAAATTAATGGCTAGACAACTTTGTGGAATCTTGTTTATTTTCTTTATCACATTCTTCGTTTCCTGATTATACGTCTCAGACTTTGCACTTTTTTAAAATTTATTAAAGTTCAGTATAGGGCAATCCCTCCTGTTTTATTTTTTTAAAAAAATAAATCTAACTCTAATTACGGAGTTTCTTCTCAATTACAGTTTTGTTAATAAACTTTGCCACATCTTCTCATAGGCACTACATATTATTATACTCCCTCTGTTTTTTTTAAGTGTCATATTTAGTTTTCCCTAAGTTAAACATGTATATCTTTGACCATTAATTTTTTAAAAATTATATAGTTTCATGTTATAAGATTTATTTTTTTAGATTTATTATGAAAAATACTATCATAGTATATAATTCTTCTATTGTGAAACTATACATATTTTTAAAAATAGTTGGTCAAAGATTGGAATGATTGACTTAAGATAAACCAATGTGACATTTAAAAAACCGAGGGAGTAGGACCGAGAGAGTAATCCCTACAACCTTCGCCAATAAGAAAACCATTGCACTTAAAATTGTGAATTGAATTAGTAAGCTTTACCTATTTATTCAAGAGAATTGTTAAGAAAAGACCAACAATATTGATCATATGCAAAAAAAATACACCGTGAAAATCTCCAGAATCTTACCGTGGCTGCAATATTTATATTTTGCTGACACGAAGGATGTGGTTAGTGGTGATCATCGTCCGAACGGAAGAATTTTGACTATGCAAGAATATTTGTTTGCGAAATTTGTCCAAACCGTGTGTACGATAGTATTTTGTTGCCACGAAGGATGTGGCTAAAGTTGTGTTGTGTCCATCCAAGATTCTGCTGTCCAGACCTCTTTGCCACCTCAAAATCGCAATAGATTCGACGCCCAGCCCAGGTCGGCTGATTCTAAAAAAAATGTCTCTTTGAGCGCCAAGGTTGTTTCGGATAATTGTGCCGGAGCTGAATCATTCATTGGCAGTCTGGCGAGAGCTCTATGTCCGACTGTCCCTCTTTGAAAAGTCTCTCCCTCTCTGTCTTCTTGACTTGTAGCCGTCTCGGTCATCTCGTCCAGGGTTTTCCAAACAGTTCGGTAACCACGGTTACCGACCGGTTACCGACAAACCGCCCCGGACCGGTTCGGTTTCGGTACCGGTTTGAATTCAAATTTCAAATTTAAATTTAAAAAATCGAAAATACTGAAAAAATTCCTAAAAATAGTTCATGAACTATTTTTAGGAATTTTTTCAGAATTTTCGATTTTTTAAATTTAAATTTGAAATTTGGTTTGGGGCGGTACCCGCCCAAACCGGACAGTAACCGCCCAAACCGGATGGTAACCGGCCCTATCCGACTGGTTACCGGTCGTAAACCGTTTGAATTCAAAATCCAAACCGTTCGGTTTGGGGCCGGTTTGGGCGGTTACCGTCGGTAACCGGCAAACCGCCCGTGGACGGTTCCGGTTGCAAAACGGTAGGGTAAACCGTGGTCTCGTCTGTGTTTGTGGCATTCTTGCCCGGCTTCGTCTTGCAAGTTGCTATCACCGGCGCCGGGAGAGGGCTAGGCGGCTAGCTAGCGGGAAGAGGCCGCCATGAGCAGCGACCAGAAAAGCGATGTTCCTGGTACTCTCTCTCTCTCTCAAACTTGTGAGCTCTTCTACCATCGCTGATCCTTCTGATTCTGCGAGAGATGAATAGATAAACAAATAAACTCATTTTCAGTTTATTTCCCTACACTATACTCAATTCCTGCGGTAAAGACTCTGTTTCCCTCAATCCTCGGTCGGTGTGCAGGAGGCTACTTCGTAGGCCGTCCAACCAACCACGCCGCCGAGAAGACGCAAGAACCACCGCACGCCGGCGGCGAGCAGAACCCTGCGACCGCGCAGCAAACTCCTGGTGGTAGGTTCATTCTTTGCCGCTTCAACTCAATTCTTATTATCTTATAGCGTCGTTTTGTTCAGTTTGCTGGATTTGCCGTCCTCTTGCCAAAACTAAAACTGGGCACCCATTTAATTTTCATTCATTTGCCCGAATGCAAGATTACTTCGTTGGGCGTCCGGAGAGCCATCACAAGCAGCAGCAGGAAGCAGTCCCACAGCAAACCACCACTAAGCATAGCACACCGAGCTTCTTGGCCAAATGGTAATCGAAATATCTGATTAGCAGCCAGTACTCAACAAGACGACTTCTTAACTTTACCATCGACGTTCTTACTATCGTCACCGTCAGTAGCATAGCAACTGCCGACTGATCAATTGTTCTAATCTGTTTTCTTTCTTCTCTGTTTCTGGACTGCAGCTGTCCGTGCCTCGCCGGCGGTGGAGCTGCGGAATAGATCAAAGAAGTGCTTCCTGCTAGGGCACCCAACGAATTGTGAACAGGAGGATTGAACTAAATTTGGGATGAGGAGGAGGCTCTATTATACCAAATGTATCTGAATTGCAACTTGTGCTCTGGAAGCTGCTCTTTTTTTTTTTCTTTTCCTCATTAATTGTGCATCCATAACACTGCCACGCAGTGCAAATTGATCCAACCAGCTGATTTATTCCCCCCCCCCCCCCCCCCTCAAATGATACATTCATTTCAAAAACTGTCAAATGTATTGCTATTTACTTTGATTGCGGTTATTGTGAACTTGTACTAATCATGAATTGACATACCGTGTCCAAATGTATACAAGCGTCAAGTGAACGTTGAAGTTCTTTCGAGTCACTCAGTCTTGTACATATGCTGCGTTGAAACACATCTGGATTTCATTAGTAGATCTAAGTTTTAGCTGCTAATTATTAGCCCATGAGATCCAAACATATCCTATGATATTTGGTACCAAGTGCCCCTTTTCATTTGGCAAGGACCAAGTGAACCTGTTTTTTTAATTGGCTTGTTATTAAAGTTGTACCCATGGTGTTGTAAAAGCTCAATGAATAGAGTTTGATATGTTAATTGTTGTAATATTAAGCATGTATCAGCAACAAAGCTGGCAGTTATGATTTGTGCTGACTTTACTTAGTATAATTGTACTAAAAATAAGTGGTTGCATAAGCTATATTTGTATATTAAAAAATTTAAGACCGCCAAGAAGTATGCAGTAAGTTCGCTTACTGGCATAGGAAAGAAAGATAAAATAATTATTTTTGTGGAATGTGGATATATAAGCTCTTTGTTGGGCCACTAAAATGTGTCCACCATCCTTTTGTTTCTTGTAATTGCGAGAAAGACATGCACTAATACAAAACACAAACCCATCAGCATTCACATCACAAAATGTCCACTCCATATCACAAACCTAGGGGCATGCACACGCTGAACGCACTCATTTTGCCTTTAAATAGGTGGACACATCTAAATATGTAAATCAATAATAATGAAGTCCTATTTCCATGACTTATAGTTACCTCCCCTCCCAATAGTATATTGTTCTGTTTGTCGATCGACCAATTTTTGGAAAAATATGATATGTGAAAAGCAAGGAAACACAAATCTGACTTTCAAGCGGACCCAAAGGAACCAAATAATGTATGCAATGTCAAACTTGTCTCACAATATTAGTGAACATTAAAGGCACAGAATGTGGCTAGCTGCCAAACACTCAATCGTGACCCTATGAGCTTTTAAGAAGTGTGCACAATCCATAAAAGGAAACTCTGCCTTTAAATTGTGTTAAACTTTGCCTCATAATAATGAAAAAATAGCTGCCCAAGTTTGAGTTTGTGCCATGTTTATGACCCCAGTTTGTAAAATAAAAACTGGAAGCATAATAATTAAGAGAGAAATTTGGAAACTGAGTTCTTGTCATAAAACAACTCGAACTAACCGAATTGAAGAGACCTTTCATAAAGACACCAAATATATATATACAAAATAACTCCACTCGCAGAAACACAAATTAAAGGAACAACCCGAGATAAGAAACAACCGGTTGGTTTTTAAAAGGAATATAATTAATGAAGGCCACTAAAGCACATCCTAAAAAAAATCAGGGGGTTTGTTCGTGAAAGCAACCGTTGGTGGGAGTGGTAGGACCGACGGCGACAGGCCCAAATGGGAGTTGGGTGCAAAAGACTTGGCCCAGAATGTTTTTAAAAAGAGAAGTAGAGTGCGCGAGACTGACTGTCTTATATGCACTCCAACTGGGTCATGTAATGGTCTTCCCTTCCCATCGTCCGTCGTCGTCCCACCCTCGCCTCGCTCACCATCACCGGTGAGCTCCGAGCGTGAGAGGGCCGGAGACGAGGCATCGCCAGCTCCCACGGCGGCAAATCTCCTGCTGCGATCAACTGCAGGTGCGTATGCAGTATGTGTTCATGCCAGTCAAGAATCGATCACTGCTCTTTCGAGTGACCTTGATTGCAAAGCAAACGGTAGCTGCTGTCGGGCAATTAGGTTGACTTGATTAACACAAGACCAGAGTCCAGAGGTTCAGGTTCTGACTCTTGACCGAGTTCATCCTACTATACCTTTGTGTTATTACTTGATTGATTCGGTAGTGTCTCGAATAATAAATCCTAAACTTGTCGATCGTCAATTTCGACTTCGCCTGGTGGATTTCGCTACTTACGAGTTACGATGGTCCGCGGATCAGACAGACGTGGCATGCACTAGTCCCTCCCATCTCTCGTGACCTTTAGAGCTAGCCGGCGTGGGAAGAAGCGGGGGTTCTTCCGTCATTATCAGCCCACAACCACTGAATCGCTAGCTTTGTGCTAGTAAAGTTTTATCATTTCCGATCAATCGATCAAGTCCACTGGTTGTTGAAACGAGGGAGATAAAAGAAGGATGTACTTTATTAGACACTGTTTCAAAAGAAAAAAAGTTTTTTTTTCTTTTATATATATATATATATATATATATATAGAGAGAGAGAGAGAGAGAGGGGTGAGTTTTCTATACACGTGTATCTACTCCTGCCACCTGTAAGCACGGGAGTAGTCCCCGTAGATGAAAACTAACGGCCGCTTATACATCTGCCAAGGATGCACCTAACGGAGACGTCGGGGTCGCGGCCCGTTAGCTTTCTGCTAACGGGTTTGCATAGAATCCTCCGCGCGTGCATATGTACATGGGTTCAGTTGATGTCAGCTGCCGATTTGTTTGTTTCCTCTCCATGTTTTGTGGCCGACGCTAAATTTCTTTCTTTCTTAGAAAAGATATATCTATATATATATATATATACTAGTTTTTTTATTGTCGTATATGCATCCATGTGAAAACAGCTAGTATGAATACATACGTACTTGTTAGGTAGAGTATATGAGTACACATGCATATATTGCTATATATATATATATATATAGTAGGCTATACATACTGCTATAGTAGGTTAGTATGAGTACATACATACTGTTATAGTAGGCTAGTATGAATACATACTTGTTAGGTGGAGTATGAGTACATACTGCATGCTATATTTATGTATAGTAGGGAATATATGTACGTACTTAGGGTCTATTTGGAACTGTTCTGTTCTACGTTTTTCAGTTCTGTTTTACGTTTTTCAGCTAAACGGTTTTAACTCTACGCACATAGCTTTAGAAAAAAAGGTGGAGTTGTGAGACGCAGATCCCTTTTAACGGTCGTTCACTCCGTGCAGCTTCGAGCGAACGATCCGACCGGTCCTTTTTCTTTCCTTTTCTAGTAATAAAAAAAACTTCCCACCACTTACCCTTTCAGCTTCGGACGCACGAGACTACCCGATATCTGTACTACGTGCTCATCCTGTATGCTGACGTTAGTACTGGCGCGAACTACGAAAGAATAACCGATTTTGAAAATGTTTTAACTTCTAAACGGTGTATCTATTTTTAATTCCGTCTGCACTCATGTGGTCTACACAATAATCCGAACAAAACTAGATCTCACTTGCATATATTTTGAAAAAAAAAATTCTAATCAAAATTGATGTGTACTAACTTATACATATAACTTATTATATCTAACTTATGCGAAAACTTAAAAACTTATCATATATAACTTATATATAAGTTATTCCATATATTTTTTTATATAATTTTGCTTTTAAGAGTTTGTAAGATCATTTAAGTTATACGTATAAGTTAGTTTTTGCAACGTTTAAAATCACGAAGTCATACGTATAAGTTAGATTTCTAACTTTGCAATGTGTTAGATCACATAAGTTATGCATTTTAAGTTAGACGTATAAATTAGATTTCTAACTTTTCAATGTGTTAGATCACATAAATTATGTCTTCTAAGTTAAGTTTTTAAGTTATTCATTTTAAGTTTGACGTATAAGTTAGATTTCTAACTTTTCAATGTGTTAGATCACATAAGTTATGTCTTCTAAGTTAAGTTTCTAAGTTATGCATTTTAAGTTAAACGTATATGTTAGAGAATAGAAATTATGCGTCTGAATTTGTATTACTATAAATAGAAAAGTTTCCAAAAAAGAAAGTTATGGGATTTTTTAAGAGAATAGCACAGCAGTACGCTTTCTAGAAAAGGAAAAAAGTGGGATCGATTTCTTACCTAAAATGGAAAGTTCACCGGTCAACAATTGTTCGCTCGCCCCCGACCTGAGCGATCGTTCGCCATTTAGCCATGCCCGTTGTGAGAGCACCTAAAGAGGTGCTCCACAAAAACCTGGAGTTCGTGGAGCTGCTCTACAGTGGAGTTTGTGGAGCAGAGTTCGTGGAGCAGTCCCAAACAGACCATTATTATTAGACAAAGGGTATGATTAGATCATGTTTTTTATAAGATTTTTTTTTATAAGGAGTATGTATAGCCAAGCACCCAAATAAACACATACATAATTTCAGCCGAGTTTTTTACATGCCCAAAGAAGATATATAACAGTATATCATATAACAATAATAAAGTATCTAAAATGATACTCTCTTTTGAATTTTATTTTTGCCATGGATATGATCCTGGATGATAATTTGAAAAGAAGTATGAAGAGATACTTAAATCTGTAAAAGTATGCACTGTACGGTGACATAAAAATAATTATAAAATGATACTAGATCCAATCTGAAATAAAAAAGTATCCAATGATACTCTGATATGAAAAAAAAAGTATCAGGTGATACTCAAATTTGAGAAAGTAACAACTGTATCGCAACATCAAAAACAATCATGAACTAATACTAGATCTAATTAATCTAAAAAAGACTCCAAGGATACTCTAGTCAAATAGGCATCAGATGATATACTCTCGTCTCTGCGCATGTACTGTCTTCGAATTGTATTGAAAATATTCAGAATACATATTATTCACCATTTACATGACGAGCATGTGGTAGTTCTATCCTCTCGTGTTCATCGACGACTTGCCGGATGAACCAGCAAGAAGAAGATGACGGACAGGAGAAAGCAGGATAGTTCGTCTAGCCATGCCGCTGCTACTGACATAGGGACCGATGAAGGGAGGAGGGTGCCGTCGCTGGTGGGGCAGGCAGAGGGGAGGGTCATCACGGGCAGAGACATTGCCGCAGCCACCATGGAGGATGTGTCGCCACCACCTCCACGGAGGGAGCCGAGATGCTGGTGGGAGAGTCGAGAGACCGCCGGTGGTAAGGGGGGGGGGGGGGGGGGGTGCGACGCCACCGCCTCTGTAGCACCACCTCCCAGGGGGCGAAGGGTCCGCCGCTGCCATGCATGGGAGGAGTTGGGGAACCGAGCCGCCGGAGATGAGGAGGTAGCGCCGATGTCGCAATAGGGAGGAGTTGAGGTCGCCGCCGGGGTGGGTTCGGGACGCTACCCGCCGTTGCCCTAGAAGGGCAAAGAGCGGCCGAGACCCCGCTGGTGGGGCCGAAAGAGGCCATCGCCTCTCCGAGACGAGGGACGAAGGGAAGCAGCGGCAACGACGGTGACTAGGATTCGGGAGGGGCTCAGGAGGTCACGGCGTAAATGAAGCTAAATCTGTTTTATGTGCATTAGATTAGATTAACGGGTATATTAATCCGCTAAACAACCTGGATAAGACCGGCATCCACGGACGGTAGGACGTCGTCGTCGTCCCGTTAATATTGACCACGGGAGTAGATACAAACAAGAGTAAAAAGGAGTTTCCCTATATATATATATATATATACTTCTCCTATATTTCAGATGCCTGAATTTTATGATGATTTCAGGCAACATCCTGCTTATACTACTAATTAGTATAAGTAAAATGTCACTCTTGTAATTTGTTATTTGTCTTTGTGTTATAACATATCAATCATGTTGGTATAACACATAGATTTTGTCATGTTGTGGTTTTGTCTAACAATTTTTTTTTTCTTGGAGGAAAATATTACATATTATGTCCACAGAAATTGCAATAAAGAAAAACTACAATTTTAGTATAAAATATATGCAATAACCGTCTTCTAAAAGAAAACTCAAATTTAGGCACCTGAAATTTAACAAATCCCATATTTATTAAAAACTATTTGATTTTCGAAAATTATGACACATTTAAATAAGAGATGGAATTTCTAAAAACATCTTACACCATTGAGAATCATGTCACCGTTAAAAGGCTTCTCTTTTCTATGATTCATTATTGCTTCTCCATCTATTATTGGTGCAAACATTCAAGGCAATGACCTCCAATGCCTTCCTCCCCATGAAAACCGTCTCCCTTTATATTCTCACATCATGCCACAACCTTGCTCAAAATCACATATATTTTTATGGCAATTTTTTTTTGCTGCGCCATGGGTTTACACGCATCTACCAATGATACATGCTTTTAAAACTATATGTTTGAAATAGTTTATCTTAACCTGACCATTTCTTACTTTTACCATGTAACAAGACATATTCTTATTATGGATTTAATGTAACTAATTTGATGATGTAGTTAATGACATGTTTTTTATTTTGTTGATCAAAGTTATATGAGTTTAGCTTAGAAAAAAACTAAATAAATTAACTCTAATTTAAAGAGGGGAGTTCTAATTAAGTTAAGTTAGTTTTTTTCTTGAGACTTCTAAATCTAAAATAAATAAATAAATTAGTTAAATACCAATCGGTATGCAGTGCGCTCAGCTGTGGGCTGTGGCAGCCCATATGTTGGCCGAATCAGCCTCTTGTGCTCTTTGCTGGCCCACATGATGAGCATCCTTCCAGTCCATCCCTCCCCCCACCCCTTGCCGTCCTCCTGCGTCATACAATTCCAGTCATCCGGGTGCCTGCGTTGCTCTGCGCCTGGTCGACGAAATGCGCCGCCGAGATCAATGGGCTACTGCTGCGTGCCGGCACGGCCAAGCGCTGGAGCGGCGCGTGCGTCGTAGGGAAATGGATACATGACAGCAGAGAGCCGGAGATGCATGCATTTCTCATGCCCTAACCTGCGTCTTACTCTTCTTACCTCTGCACTTTTCGCTGCCTGCTCACCTCCTCCATCCTCTTGTTTATTGCCGCAGGTTCGCCGGATTCATCCCCCCGTTCCGCTCCGCTCTGGGCTAAGGTTCCAGTAGGTGAGCATTGGCTTGACAAACGAGCCAACACTATCCCTGTTTTTTTTTTTGTGGATGCAACTGAGATAGTTTTGATGGGCAATAGGGACCATGTTCTCAGCAATCCTATTGGGCTAGTTTTTATGCTCTCTGTTAGACACGTTGAGTTCAATTTTCCTGTTTTTTTGAAGCAAATAAACATACATGCTACAATTGCGGATGTCTAGAAAATGGGGTACCAACTGGATCTTCTGTCCAACCAAATGTCCCGCGTCCTGCAACTGTCTCGTTATATGGTTTTGCCTTGTTATGAACCGTTGGTTGCGCTGTTTCATTTATACTATATGCTCATAATTGCTACATGTCTTTTTATAGATAGATTATGTCTAAAAGAGTAAGTACATATTAGATTCCACTGTTTTAATTACCTCTTCAGGAAAATGAGCGAAACATCTCTCTTCTATGCCAAATTAGATTTGATGAGGTCTATTTAGCCATTTGGGATTGCATATGGTACTGATACTTGTTACCTGCATGTTCAATACGTTATACTTTAAAGTTTCGTATCATATTTGCTTTAAGTTTTGCCGACACAAAACCCCATTTGCTAAAAAATAATGAGGCAGAATAGAACCAACAAGAACAATGGGAATTCTTTTTGTTTAACCTATGAATGACTGCATGAGTTCATCTGGTATCTTTCAATTTACATTTGCTTTACCTACAATATGACCTGTTGTCTTTGTTGTTCAGCACAAACTTATGGCAGAAGCAGTGCTCCTTGCTCTCACTAAGATTGGTTCCGTTCTTGGAGATGAAACTGCCAAGGCCATTATAAATAAGCTGTCTGAAAAAGTTCAAGCTCTGAAGGACCTGCCACAGAAAGTGGAACAAATAAGGAAGGAACTGACAATCATGAGCAAAGTTATACAGCAGATTGGCACAGTCTACCTTACAGATGAGCTTGTCAAGAGTTGGATTGGGGAGGTCCGGAAGGTGGCTTACCGTGTTGAGGATGTAGTAGACAAATACTCATACCATCTTCTTCAACTAGAGGAAGAAGGGTTCCTGAAGAAGTATTTCGTCAAGGGTACCCACTATGCCAGTGTTTTCAGTGAAATTGTTGATGAGGTAGCGGAGATAGAAGGGGAGATTCAGCAAGTTATTCAGTTGAAGGATCAATGGCTGCAGCCATCCCAGCTTGTCCCTCACCATGACCAACTTGCTGAGATCGAAAGACAGCGTTCCCAAGACAGCTTCCCAGAATTTGTCAAAGATGAAGATCTAGTAGGAATTGAAGAAAATAGAAAATTGCTGACTGGATGGATTTACTCAGAAGAGCAGGCTAGCACGGTGATAACAGTTTCTGGTATGGGTGGACTGGGAAAATCTACACTGGTTACAAATATTTATGAACGTGAAAAGGTCAACTTCCCGGTACATGCTTGGATCGTTGTGTCACAGATCTACACAGTCGAGTCTCTGCTGAGAAAGCTACTCTGGAAGATTGGGCATATGGAACCTCCAGTGCCAAGAGGTATTGACAAAATGGATGTACATGACTTGAAGGAAGCAATAAAGAGAAAACTCCAAAATAGAAAATGCTTGATTGTATTGGATGATGTTTGGGAGCAAGAAGTATACCTCAAAATACATGATGCTTTCCAGACGCTCCAAGGAAGCCCCTGTAACACCCTAAAATTTGAAATAGAAATTAGAGTTGAATTTAAATTAAATTTGATTTATTTCAAACCATTTTTGTGATCATAGAATTAAATAAAGAAAATAATAAAACAAATCTCATGCTAGGGTTCAACTTGTATGTGCATTTCATGCCTCTGTATATTTTCTTGTGTTGGTTGAATTTTCAAAGCTTAAAAAGGATTTTAAAACCCTTTTGAAAATCAGTTTGAAAAATAATTGGAAAAACAAAAGAAAAGAAAAAGAAAACAGAAAACCTTTCCCCCCTCCCCTTTTGGCCTTTCGCCCCACCCAGCCGGCCTGCTCCCTCCTCCCTTCTTTCTCCCGCTTGGGCCGGCCTCCTCGTTCTCGGCCCAGTCTGCCCCGAAGGCCCGCTCGGCCGCGGCCTCTCCTGCCTCCTCCCCCTCGCTGACGCGGCGGCCCCGCACGTCAGCGCCTTCTTCTTCCTCCCTCCGAGTCCGTTCCGGACTCTGCCCCGCATCGGACTCCTCTGCTTCGCGCCGCAGCTGGGCCGCGAAACCGCCGCGCGAGTTCCTCGCCCGCGTCCGCGTAGCCACCTCCTTCCCCCTTGTGCCACTGACCCGTCGGGCCCGCGCGTCATCCCCCTTCTCCCCCCTCGAGTCCGAGCAGGACTCTATCCGCCGCGCCGCGTGCGCTCCGCAACTGCCACGCACGTTCCTCGCTCCCGTAACCGCGTGGGACTCCCCCTCGGCCCCCTTTAAATAGGAGCCGACCCTGCAACGCCTCCCCATCTCCTCTCCCTTGTTCTGCCGCGAAGAAGCGACGACAGAGCAGCCAAACGGAGCACGCCGCCGTTCTGCGCAACTCCGGCCGCCGTAAGCATCTCCGAGCCTCGCATCGTCTTCGCGTGACCGCGGAACACCTTCTCTCTCTTTTCTCTTTCAATTACGCTCCGGTTGACTTCGCCGTCGCGTCGCAGGGAGCCCGAGCCGCTGTCTCTCGCCGCCAGCCGTCCGCGTCCGTCCCCGAGCCCCACCAAGCACCCTGGTGAGTTCGCCTTCCCTTTCTCTCTCTCTCCCGGTGTTCTCGGATCGGAAAACCGAGCACCAGAGCTCTCGGCCGAGTTTCGCCGGCGAGCTCATGCTCGGCCCGCCCATGGCGCCGCCGTCTCGGCCCTCTGCTCCGGCACCCGCGCCGCTCTTTCCCCCCCTCTCTTCTAATCTGGATCGCCCAGATCAGATCCAACGGCTCACGTGAGCCGATACCCCTTCGCGGGTGATTTCTCTAAAGAGCCCCTCGGCTTTTGGGGAATAAACCCGCAGTCCTATGGCGCCCCCCAGCTTTACGTTTCTCCCTTGGGAAAGCGTATTCCTTGTTAGATCTGTTTTTATTTCGAAAATAAAAGAAAATCCCTATTTACAGTTTTGCCACTGATCTTTAAATGCTTATAATTTTGCTCTTTAAAATCTTGTTTAATCAGTAGTTTATTCGTTTTAGATCCGTTTAGCGTGATTCTTGCGTCTTTGTGATCTTAGTATAGTATAGATCTATTTTAAAACCTTTTCATAAACCTCTTTATTATGTATGGTGTATTGTTCTAATTATATCTTTGTTGCTTCGTGTATGATTGTTCGGATGATTGCGTGGTGACGTTGTTTGAGTTCAGCCGGTGAGATCTTCGGTGAGCAAGATTTCTTTGCAGCAGATCAGGACCACCAGGAGCTTTGTGATCAAGGCAAGTTTAACATGGGATCATCATTGCTACCTATTCACTTTAATTCACCTAGTCATGATTGCATGTGTCTCAATTGATTCCTATTTAGATCTTTACCATAACTTGTTACCTTGTACCTTGTCACCTTGAGATACTTTTGCATATGGGTAGATCTGCTATGCTTTATGAAGTATGAGAAGAATCTTGACTAATGATAT
This sequence comes from Microstegium vimineum, assembly GCA_022036555.1. Taxonomy (NCBI): domain Eukaryota; kingdom Viridiplantae; phylum Streptophyta; class Magnoliopsida; order Poales; family Poaceae; genus Microstegium; species Microstegium vimineum. The sequence continues at coordinate 19,386,144 of CM039133.1, forward strand.
ATGCAACAATGAGATAAAATTTGCTTTTGTAGCAACATGGAATAGGACCCCACTGTAGGGCAAAAGCTGGGATTTAAATGCAACCATGAGTGCTATAATGACTCTAGTTTTAGTTAAGTATGAAGTTTGGACTAGCATGCTTGTGGTTCGTGAAAGACACCTTTGTCGAGCTGGTTATGGAGTATAGCTTGTATGGGGACCGCTGCGGGTGGTACCATCGGGGTGTCCCATATACCCTTTTGCATTGGGTCCGTAGGGTCCGCTACATGCTAGAACGGGCTTTTGAAAGACTTCATAGTGTACCCTGTCCACTCACCTTGGCAGTGTTTTGGGAGTTGCAAACCCGGCATATGGGCAACACGGCTTGTGGGTAAAGTGTGTAACCTCTGCAGAGTGTAAATCTATCATGATAGACATGCTCACGGTCACGAGCGACCTGGAAAACTCACAGTGTAGATGATCATGTTGTTTAATTGTTAATGTTGATTACTAATCGTATCATGTGGTTATTAATTGGGTTATGCATAACTAAAGCTAAGTGTTGGTAAAACTTGACCAAGTTAAAAGCGACCGCAGTTCAGACAGTGTCAGCCTTTGAGCTTCATAACTCTGTGTTACTCTTGCTGAGTACTTTAAGTGCTCACCCTTGCTTTATCATCTTCATCAGATGGCTATGAAGACTACCGTGAGGAGTACTAGGCTAGTGGTCAACCAGTCGGCGTTCCCTGTGAAGTGGAGCTTCGTCGCGAGAGTTATCTTTATTTCCGCTGTTATGTTTAAGAATATTATTCGTTATGTAATAAGCACTCAGTGATGGTACTATTTAAAGATTTGTCGGCTTATGTGTGTGATTGATCTCTGGGCACACATGAGTTATTCGCATTCAATTTTATTCTTAAAATTGGGTGTGACAAATTGGTATCAAAGCAGTGTTGACTATAGGACGCAAGCCTAGTTAGAATGGTCTTCTTTTCTTGTCTTTACCTTCTTTTTTCATGCTTACATTCTTGTATATATAATTTCTCAAACTGTTTATGCTACACCTGACTTATTCTATTGTGAAAACTTTGTTCTAATCTATCTCTATCTTTGTCATGTTCAAGATGTCTAACCTTCGTCGATCAGCCTGCATCAGCACCGGAGGATGTGCGCCTCACCAGCAGATTGCCCCTCCTGAACCTCAAGCGCCAATGGTGGAATCCCAGGAAGAACCAGAGGAGGAGGTCCAGGAAATCTCCAGTGGCGAAGAGTACCACGGGGAAGAAAGCCCCCATGCCCCAAGTGCTGACGTTAATTCCTCTACTCCTGATGTCATCGAAGAAGATCTGCCAGAAGAGCCAGGGTGGATCCGCACTAAGTATATCCGAGGAGGAGCGAATAGCAGCTACGCTCACTCCCAGCTGGTGGACCTCGTGATAGAATGCCACCCAGGACCCGAGATTGCAACCATGTACACTTGCAAGGAATTCAAACACCCCCTCGCCAACACCTACTGGAAGGCGAAGATCTATATCTGTGGAAGTGCTAGTGGGCAAGCAGCTGAACGTGTGGATTATACCTTCCATAGCTGTGTTGCTCATCCTACCATGGAAGCAAGCATGAAGGACGTCGCGTTCTCTGCATATATGGCCATCCACAACAAATTCAGGGAAAGGATCGCTAATACCCGGCACCGTTACATCCCTCGTTTCGATGGGAAGCAAGGTTGGATAATCGCCGAACCTAACGGGGAAGGTGGCCCCGTCCTGAATGAGCTCGTCAACTTCGCTCAAGAGATGATGAACATGTATGGTCATCTCCTAATAGAAGCAAGGGAGTTGCGCAAGGAGCTCAAGCGCAATTACCAACAACAAGATGAGCTTCGTGAAGAGTTTGGGCTGCCAATGAACTTCAAGAAGATCAAGAAGAATTAGGACTAGGAGTCCCTTTATAGTTTATTCGCTAGTTCGTGAGTCGTGTGTGCTAGTGTTCTTCTAAGTGTTTAGTTGCATGTGCTTATGCTAGTGTGTGAGTTGGTTCTTTGTAATGATTGTTGAGGTTGTAGGCCTGTCCGAAACACTCATAGCTTAGGTTGGGTTGCTTGAAAAGTTGAATAATAAATAAAGTTGCAGTTTTCTTTAATCTGTCTTTTCAGACCTCCCTGTCTTGTTAATTTTTCCTAATTAATTCTGAACGTCCTAAAATCAAAAAAATTTAACTGAAAATAGTAGACTTCCTTATCTTTCCGTGGCCGCAAGAAGAACCTTCATATCTGTTCGGAGTTAAGAGAAACAATTCCTGCAAGTTGATATTTCTGCGCAGTTTGGTAAACTGGACAGATCTGTTTAAATGCAAATTATGATTCAGTTAATATTAGAATCAGAAAAAGTCAGAATTATGAAAGTTGTAGATAAATTCTTTATCTTTCCAACCATGTAAACTATGGCTCTGTTTGAGTTCGGAAACTTCAGATATGACTATTTTTCTAGACTACTGTTGTGCTGAAAAACCAGAAAAGTTGCAGTCTCATCTCGTGTCAGGTTTTAAATTTGTTCTTATGTTCCATATGACAGATGCCTCGCACAAGGACCAACTCCGGATCCAACACTAGTGGCAATGGAAGTCAGGATGACAACAACAATAACCAGCACCCTCTACCTCCACCACCTGCGATGACCCCAGAGCAGATGCAGGCTTAGATGATGCAGACAGTGCAAGCCATGCTGCAGTTCATGCAGAACCAACCTTACCAACCTGCTGGAGCTCCACCTGTCAATAAACGGAGGGAATTTCTGCAAGGACACCCTCCTGTTTTCTCTCATGCCAGTGATCCGTTGGAGACGGATGATTGGTTGCGTGCAGTGGAGAAGCAACTCAACATCGCCCAGTGCAATGACCAGGAGAAAGTGTTGTATGCTTCTGGTCAACTTCAAGGTGTAGCTCAGATATGGTGGGAGACATACCAAGATTCTCGCCCCGGCAATACTCCCGCTATCACCTGGGAAGAGTTTTTCCGGAACTTCAAGGTGTGCCACATTCCAGAGGGAATCATAGAGCTGAAGCAAGAAGAATTCAAGAACCTTCGGTTGGGACAGATGTCAGTCAGCGAGTGCCATGACAAGTTCTCGCAGCTAGCTCGCTATGCTCCCAATGAAGTAAGGGATGATGCTGATAAACAACGTCTCTTCTTAAAGGGGATCTACTATGAACTCCGGTTGCAGCTGAAGGGTAATACATACCCGAATTTCTAATCCCTGGTGAACCGTGCCATCGTCCTGGACAATGAACGCAGGGAGATGGACAAGAAGAGGAAGCTTAGGGGACAAGCTTCTGGGAGAAACACTCGCCAGTGTCCCAACTATCCTCAGCAGGGTTACTAGCAGAGGTACCAAGGCACATCCAACTTTGGGAACCATAACCCGAACCAGCAACGTCCACCATTCCAGCAGCAGGGTGGTTACTCAGGACCTCGTCAAGGCTCATCCAGGAGTACCCCAGCAAAGACTAATGTTCCCAATACCCCCATTAAGTGTTTTGCTTGTGGTGAACCCGGAAATTTCTCCTATAACTGCCCCAAGAAGCAAAACTCACCAAACCCTCCAAGTCAGAACAGCAACAACCAGAGAGGAAGGTACCAGCCGCCCTCACATAATAGGAGCGTGAACCATGTGTCTGCAGAAGCAGCCCAGGAAGCGCAAGAAGTGATGATGGGTACGTTCCATGTCAACTTCATCCCTGCTACTGTTCTTTTTTATTCTGGAGCATCACATTCTTTCATATCGCAAGCTTTTGTTAGAATGCATGCAATATCTTTGTTAGCAATGCAAAATCCTATAATCGTAAATTCACGGGTAGACTTCAAAGCTCAGCTTACAGTTTTGAGGACCGCTGAGATCGATGTTATATTGGGTTTGGACTGGATGAGAAAGCAAGATGCAGTGATCAAGTGTGATAAGAAGATAGTTGAATTGTCTTCACCTACAGGGGCAGGATCAGTGTTGATGTGGTTATGCAACCTCCACCGACAGCCGCCGTCAATCAGCTTGAGGAGAATGACAACCCAGCAGAGCGGGTTGTTGATGAATTTCCAGATGTGTTCCCCGAAGATTTGCCAGGTATGCCTTCCGATCGTGACATTGAGTTTATAATTGAGTTATTACCTGGAACTGCACCTATAGCTAAAAGACCATGTAGGATGGGAATAAAAGAATTAGAAGAACTTAAGAAACAAATTAAAGAGTTGTCGGATAAAAGTTTTATTCGTCCTAGCTCTTCACCTTGGGGTGCACCAGTTATCTTTGTTGACAAGAAAGATGGCAGTCAGAGGATGTGTGTTGATTATCGGTCACTCAATGAGGTAACTATCAAGAACAAGTATCCTTTACCTAGAATCGATGATTTGTTTGATCAGTTGAAGGGTGCTTGTGTGTTCTCCAAGATTGATCTTCGGTCTAGTTATCATCAGTTGAAGATCCGTGCTTTAGATGTTCCCAAGACAGCATTCACTACGAGGTATGGGTTGTATGAATATACGGTGATGTCTTTCGGTCTTACCAATGCACCTGCATACTTCATGTATTTGATGAACAAGGTCTTTATGGAATATCTGGATAAGTTTGTGGTGGTATTCATTGATGATATTCTGATCTACTCCAAAAATGATGATGAACATGTTGAACACTTGAGATTGGTATTACAGAAGCTTAGAGAGCACCAGTTGTATGCTAAAAGAAGTAAGTGTGAATTTTGGTTGAAAGAAGTTTCCTTTCTTGGCCATGTTGTGTCTAATGGAGGTATATCAGTTGATCCTAGTAAGGTGGAAGATGTGCTGAATTGGAAACCCCCAACCAATGTTAGTGAGATTCGCAGTTTTCTTGGCTTAGCTGGATATTATAGAAGGTTCATTGAAGGATTCTCTAAGCTAGCTAAACCGATGACCGCGTTGCTTGAGAAGGATGCCAAGTTTGTTTGGTCAGAGAAGTGTCAGGCTAACTTTGAAGAATTGAAAAAGAGATTGACTACAGCTCCTGTGTTGACCTTGCCAGACTTGAGTCAAAAATTCTCTATTTACTGTGATGCCTCTCGTCTTGGTTTGGGTTGTGTGCTTATGCAAGAAGGAAGAGTTGTTGCATATGCTTCGCGACAACTGAGGAAGCATGAGTTGAATTATCTGACTCATGATTTGGAGTTAGCAGCTGTGGTTCATGCATTGAAGATATGGAGACATTATCTTATTCGTCATAAGTGTGACATCTACACTGACCATAAGAGTTTGAAATACATCTTTACTCAATCATATTTGAATTTGAGACAACGTCGTTGGTTGGAGCTGATCAAGGATTATGACTTAGATGTTCACTATCATCCTGGTAAAGCCAATGTTGTGGCCGATGCTCTTAGCAGGAAAAGTTATGCTAATGAGATTCGGACAATACCTATGCCTGAAGAGTTGTGTGCTGAACTTGAGCATCTCAACTTGAGCATTGTTGCTAATGCTATGGAGATGGTAGTAGAACCTACACTAGAGAAGGAGATTCGTGAAGGACGGTTGCAGGATAAGAATCTACAGTTAATAGTTGAGAACAAGAAGGAAGGAAGATCACCAGGTTTCCGGTTAGATGATAATGGCACATTGTGGTATGGAAAGAGGATCTGCGTCCCCGACATCAAGTCTATTTGACAGACGATTCTGCGAGAAGCTCACGAGTCAACCTACTCAATACATCCTAGAAGCACTAAGATGTACTTAGATCTTAAAGAGAAATATTGGTGGGTTGGATTGAAACGTGACGTGGCAGAATATGTAGCAATATGTGATACATGTCAGAGGGTTAAAGCAGAACATCAGAGACCTGCAGGACTGTTGCAACCGATGAAGATACCTGAATGGAAGTGGGACGAAGTTGGTATGGATTTCATAGTTGGGTTACCACTTACTCGGAAAGGTTATGACTCAATCTGGGTCATAGTTGATCGCTTGACTAAGGTAGCTCACTTCTTGCCAGTTCGAACCACTTACACGGGAGCATAGTTAGTGGAGTTGTACATGGAAAGAATAGTATGCTAGCATGGAGTTCCAAAGAAGATCGTGGCAGATAGAGGAACCCAGTTCACCTCGCACTTTTGGAAGAAAGTGCATGAGTCCCTCGGAACAGTGTTGAATTTTAGCTCAGCCTATCACCCTCAGACAGATGGACAGACAGAAAGGACAAACCAAGTGCTAGAAGATATGTTGAGAGCTTGTGCTTTGCAGTATGGTATCAGTTGGGACAAGAGTTTGCCCTATGCTGAGTTCTCATATAACAACAATTCCAGGGAGAAACCAAGTTTGCAGTCTTAAGATGGCACCGTTTGAAGCTTTGTATGGACGGAAGTGTCGAACTCCGTTGTTCTGGAATCAAACGGGAGAAACTCAAGTGTTTGGACTAGATGTTCTGAGAGATGCAGAAGAACAAGTCCGAGTAATCAGAGATAATCTGAAGATAGCACAGTCTCGACAGAAGAGTTACGCTGATAACCGAAGAAGAGATTTGTCTTTTGAGGTAGGTGATTATGTTTACCTGAAAGTGTCACCTATGAGAAGTGTGAAACGGTTCAATATGAAAGGAAAGTTAGCACCTAGATATATTGGTCCGTTCAAGGTTCTTGAGAGACGTGGAGAAGTTGCTTATCGGTTAGAGTTACCAGAAAGCTTGTCAAAAGTTCACGATGTGTTTCACGTATCTCAGCTCAAGAAGTGTTTGCGAGTACCCAAAGAACAGTTACCATTGGAGGAACTTACAGTTAAGGAAGATTTGACTTATGAGGAATACCCAGTTAAAGTTTTGAAGACAGCTGAAAGAATTACAAGGAGTAAGGTCATCAAGATGTGCAAGGTGCGGTGGAATCGATATACTGAGAAAGAGGCCACTTGAGAAAGAGAGGAAGAGCTAAGAAAAACCTACCCTCAACTCTTTAAGTAAGTAAAATCTGGGAATCTCGTGTCGAGATTCTTTTAAGGGGATAGATTTGTAACACCCTAAAATTTGAAATAGAAATTAGAGTTGAATTTAAATTAAATTTGATTTATTTCAAACCATTTTTGTGATCATATAATTAAATAAAGAAAATAATAAAACAAATCTCATGCTAGGGTTCAACTTGTATGTGCATTTCATGCCTCTGCATATTTTCTTGTGTTGGTTGAATTTTCAAAGCTTAAAAAGGATTTCAAAGCCCTTTTGAAAATCAGTTTGAAAAATAATTGGAAAAACAAAAGAAAAAGAAAACAGAAAACCTTTTCCCCCTCCCCTTTCGGCCTTTCGGCCCACCCAGCCGGCCTGCTCCCTCCTCCCTTCTTTCTCCCTCTTGGGCCGGCCTCCTCGTTCTCGGCCCAGTCTGCCCTGAAGGCCCGCTCGGCCGCGGCCTCTCCTCCCTCCTCCCCCTCGCTGACGCGGCAGCCCCGCACGTCAGGTCCTTCTTCTTCCTCCCTCCGAGTCCGTTCCGGACTCTGCCCCGCGTCAGACTCCTCTGCTTCGCGCCGCAGCAGGGCCGTGAAACCACCGCGCAACTTCCTCGCCCGCGCCCGCGTCCGCGTAGCCACCTCCTTCCCCTTGTGCCACTGACCCGTCGGGCCCGCGCGTCATCCCCCTTCTCCCCCTCGAGTCCGAGCATGACTCTATCCGCCGTGCCGCGTGCGCTCCGCAACCGCCGTGCACGTTCCTCGCTCCCGTAACTGCGTGGGACTCCCCCTCGGCCCCCTTTAAATAGGAGCCGACCCCGCACCGCCTCCCCATCTCCTCTTGCCTTGTTCTGCCGCGAAGAAGCGACGACAGAGCCGCCAAACGGAGCACGTCGTCGTTCCGCGCAAATTCCGGCCGCCGTAAGCATCTCCGAGCCTCGCATCGTCTTCGCGTGACCGCGGAACACCTTCTCTCTCTCTTTTCTCTTTCAATTACGCTCTGGTTGACTTCGCCGTCGTGTCGCAGGGAGCCCGAGCCGCTGTCTCTCGCCGCCAGCCGTCCGCGTCCGTCCTCGAGTCCCACCAAGCACCTTGGTGAGTTCGCCTTCCCTTTCTCTCTCTCCCGGTGTTCTCGAATCGGAAAACCGAGCACCAGAGCTCTCGGTCGAGTTTCGCCGGCGAGCTCATGCTCGGCCCGCCCATGGCGCCGCCGTCTCGGCCCTCTGCTCCGGCACCCGCGCCGCTCTTTCCCCCCCTCTCTTCTAATCTGGATCGCCCAGATCAGATCCAACGGCTCACGTGAGCCGATACCCCTTCGCGGGTGATTTCTCTAAAGAGCCCCTCGGCTTTTGGGGAATAAACCCGCAGTCCTATGGCGCCCCCCAGCTTTACGTTTCTCCCTTGGGAAAGCGTATTCCTTGTTAGATCTGTTTTTATTTCGAAAATAAAAGAAAAACCCTATTTACAGTTTTGCCACTGATTTTTAAATGCTTATAATTTCCTCGTTTTAAATCCAAATCGACCCGTTCAAGTTGCGTTAGATTCGTAGTTTTATGCTCTATCCAGTAGTATAGTTTTTATCTATATTAATCACTTTTGAAAATAAAAGTAAATTAATTCTTTTAATGCTTTAATCTTGCTCTTTAAAATCTTGTTTAATCGGTAGTTTATTCGTTTTAGATCCGTTTAGCGTGATTCTCGCGTCTTTGTGATCGTAGTATAGTATAGATCTGTTTTAAAACCTTTTCATAAACCTCTTTATTATGTATGGTGTATTGTTCTAATTATATCTTTGTTGCTTCGTGTATGATTGTTCGGATGATTGCGTGGTGACGTTGTTTGAGTTCAGCCGGTGAGATCTTCGATGAGCAAGATTTCTTTGTAGCAGATCAGAACCACCAGGAGCTTTGTGATCAAGGAAAGTTTAACATGGGATCATCCTTGCTACCTATTAACTTTAATTCACCTAGTCATGATTGCATGTGTCTCAATTGATTCCTATTTAGATCTTTACCATAACTTGTTACCTTGTACCTTGTCACCTTGGGATACTTTTGCATATGGGTAGATCTGCTATGCTTTATGAAGTATGAGAAGAATCTTGACTAATGATATATGCAACAATGAGATAAAATTTGCTTTTGTAGCAACATGGAATAGGACCCCACTGTAGGGCAAAAGCTGGGATTTAAATGCAACCATGAGTGTTATAATGACTCTGGCTTTAAGTATGAAGTTTGGACTAGCATGCTTGTGGTTCGTGAAAGGCACCTTTGTCGAGCTGGTTATGGAGTATAGCTTGTATGGGGACCGCTGCGGGTGGTACCATCGGGGTGTCCCATATACCCTTTTGCATTGGGTCCGTAGGGTCCGCTACATGCTAGAACGGGCTTTTGAAAGACTTCATAGTGTACCCTGCCCACTCACCTTGGCAGTGTTTTGGGAGTTGCAAACCCGGGCATATGGGCAACACGGCTTGTGGGTAAAGTGTGTAACCTCTGCAGAGTGTAAATCTATCATGATAGACATGCTCACGGTCACGAGCGACCTGGAAAACTCACAGTGTAGATGATCATGTTGTTTAATTGTTAATGTTGATTACTAATCGTATCATGTGGTTATTAATTGGGTTATGCATAACTAAAGCTAAGTGTTGGTAAAACTTGACCAAGTTAAAAGCGACCGCAGTTCAGACAGTGTCAGCCTTTGAGCTTCATAACTCTGTGTTACTCTTGCTGAGTACTTTAAGTGCTCACCCTTGCTTTATCATCTTCATCAGATGGCTATGAAGACTACCGTGAGGAGTACTAGGCTAGTGGTCAACCAGTCGGCGTTCCCTGTGAAGTGGAGCTTCGTCGCGAGAGTTATCTTTATTTCCGCTGTTATGTTTAAGAATATTATTCGTTATGTAATAAGCACTCAGTGATGGTACTATTTAAAGATTTGTCGGCTTATGTGTGTGATTGATCTCTGGGCACACATGAGTTATTCGCATTCAATTTTATTCTTAAAATTGGATGTGACAACCGCATCATCATTACTACACGAAAGGACCATGTTGGAGCTATTGCTTCCTTTGGCCACCATCTTGAGCTCCAACCGTTGTGTGGGCCTGATGCATTTGAACTTTTCTGTAGAAGGGCTTTTCACAGCAAGAAGGACCACAAATGCCCCGAGGAGCTTCAGGAAATTGCTGGTGAAATAGTGAAAAGGTGTCATGGCCTGCCTCTGGCAGTTGTTACAATCGGCGGTTTGGTTTCATCGAGACCACATATAAACATTTGGAATCAAACATACAACCAGCTTCGGAGTGAGTTGTCAACCAATGATCATGTCCGAGCAATCTTAAATCTAAGCTACCATGATCTATCTGGAGAACTCAGAAACTGCTTCTTGTATTGCAGCTTGTTTCCTGAAGACTACACCATGTCACGTGAAACCCTTGTGCGGCTTTGGGTTGCAGAAGGTTTTGTTATGAGTAAAGAAAAGAATACACCAGAGGAGGTGGCTGAGGGAAACCTCATGGAACTGATCCACCGTAACATGCTTGAAGTTGTAGACTATGATGAGCTTGACAGTGTTAGCACTTGCAAGATGCATGATATCATGCGGGACCTGGAAATTTGTGTTGCCAAAGAAGAGAAGTTCGGTTCTGCAAATGATTATGGTGAACTTTTACAGGTAGACAAGAATGTTCGTCGCTTATCATTATGTGGGTGGAGTGTTAATGCGGCACCTAAGGTTAAATTTCCATGTCTTCGAACTCTTGTGGCTCAGGAAATAATTTCATTCTCCCCTTACATGATATCCTCAATTATGTCTCAATCAAGCTATTTGACAGTGCTTGAGCTGCAAGATTCTGAGATCACTGAGGTGCCAACATTTATAGGAAATCTCTTTAACCTTCGTTATATTGGGTTAAGGCGCACCAAAGTCAAGTCACTCCCAGAGTCTATTGAGAAGCTCTTCAACCTCCACACTCTGGACATCAAACAAACTCAAATAGAGAAACTTCCACGAGGGATTGTTAAGGTCAAGAAGCTAAGACACCTTTTGGCTGACAGGTTTGCTGATGAGAAGCAGACAGAGTTCAGATATTTTATCGGAGTGGAAGCTCCTAAAGGTCTGTTGAACCTGGAGGAACTACAGACTCTTGAGACAGTGCAAGCCAGCAAAGACTTGGCTGAACAACTGAAGAAACTGATGCAGCTCAGAAGCATATGGATCGACAATGTAAGTGCTGCAGATTGTGCTAGTCTTTTTGCTACACTTTCGAAAATGCCACTTCTTTCCAGTCTCCTAATCTCTGCGAGAGATGTGAATGAGACACTTTGCCTCCAAGCCCTCGCACTGGAATTTCCCAAGCTCCACAGACTAATTGTAAGGGGGCGCTGGGCTGATGAGACACTGGAATATCCAATATTCTGCAACCATGGGAAACATCTAAGATATTTAGCGCTTAGCAGGTGTCAGCTTGGTGAAGATCCGTTGGTGGTTCTCGCTCCACATGTGCCAAACCTCACTTATTTGAGCTTTAACAGGGTGAATAGTGCAAGCACTTTGGTTCTTTCTGCAGGGTGCTTTCCTCACCTGAAAACACTCGTCCTGAAGAAAATGCCTAACGTCGAGCAGCTGGAGATTGGAGATGGTGCTCTCCCATCCATCGAAGGTCTGTACATCATATCCCTAGCGGAGCTGGATAAGGTTCCTCAAGGCATCGAGTCGCTTGTCTCCCTCAAGAAGCTTTGGCTGCTGTACTTGCACAGGGAGTTTAGGACACAGTGGCTAACGAATGGGATGCACCAGAAGATGCAGCATGTTCCAGAGATTCGCATCTAGGACAGGGGACAGACATATGGTTATTTCTGCAGTACTATGCTTCTACGGTGTGTCGGTGAAAGAACTATTTTTTTGTACTTTTTAATACCTTTTTCCTTCATTATTAAGTCATGAATTGTTGTTGTATCTGGATTTTACTTGCAGACTTAAAACGCTTGCCTTGAGTATCTTCGTTAGACCCATATATGCGTTGTGTTGGTTCAGTTTCTTTAAGGCCTTTCTTTAATAGTACTTGTTTGTTCGAGACAATTACCCTCTGTATTGAACTTCATGCAAATGATGTTATGATGAAACTTGCATCTCCATGTATTTTGAAATTTTCAGATGCCTTATAGATAGTATGGATTCCAATATCATCACATATCTTATCGGTTTAAAACTGTGTTGTATATGAGAATGGGAGAAAATCATATTGGTGATACATTGACTTGGCAGCAGAGTGCTGACTGGTGGTTATTGACCATTTTATGTTTAGGGGAAAGCTTCAGCTCTTCTAATTTTTTAATTGCAATGCTGACTTTTTTTTGTTTGAAAATATACTAAAAAGGTACAAACAATAGGATAATGTTGAATTCATGCACCTCTGGCTACAAATTTTTCAGATATGCTTGTAATCTAAGCAGTCGTTGTTTACAGTAAGGAATAAAGAAATTTCAATATTGGATTATTCGATGTGTTTGTATTAGAAAAATGTACGTTGGGCTCTAGTGTTGCAACCTCAGCTCCCACCCTTAGTTTGGGACACACTACTGCGGGCTGGAGACTTGCGAGGTTGCGCCGCCGTCAGGTGAGGTCTCTTCACCGCCTGCAGGCTCTGCACCTGGAGAACACCGCAAAATAATTTCAGGAGTAGGGACGGAGGAGGAGCTCAATAGCATTCGATTTGAAGAAGAAACCCTCAAATCGTAAAGGGGCTGTCGAAATCAGAGGAGGAGACGACGGTGAGGGGCGTCGGCGCATCGCTCGGTGGCGGCGACATTCTGGGCACTGGCAGGATGCGGATTGCGGGCACATAGTTAGGACTTTCATAGTCTGCCCGCCGCCGGCGCCGGGCTGGCAGCCGGGGACTGGAACAACAGGCGGCCAAGCGTGCCGCATCGCACCGACGCCGAAAGCCTGAAACCCCATGGTTTGGAACTCAGGTGAATGCCCAACTCTCATCTCTCATCTCTCCGGTGTGATTCCTTTTGCGTTGGTTCGAATCAAACAAACTGAACCTACTAAACCATCTCCCAAATGAACAGAACAAATGTCCAAACCATATGATTATATGTTTTCCAATTTCGTAACTCGTGATTATGTTGCAGTGATTAGTAGTCCGTAGGTCTCAAGGTTTTTTAATGTCATCTGTTCATCAAGAATCTTCTGAACAAAATCATCTAAGGTCTCCTGGTTTATACATTACAAAAAAAAGGAAAATAAAGTTTTGACCTGCAGCAATGCACAGTAAAGACTCCTGACTTAGAAGGACATGATTACACCACTTGCGTGTACATACCATTTGACCAGAGTACTAAATTCAGATACAATAGAAATAAAAAAGTATTGTAACCATGACTCAAGAGTGGAGTCATTTAAGATTAGATAGTTCAGTGATCCATAATGGAGTAGATCCAGTGACTTGCTTTAGGAGCACAGTTTAACTGGTGTCCACATAATAGCTTTTCCTTTTTATTCCACCCATCAGGAAATGGAACATTCTTCACTGTTGTCTGACAAACTGAAGTAGTAACTCTACCCAATAACGAGAATCCTCAACTGAATGGTTCACCTCATGATGCGAAACAGAAATGGACATCATAAAACAACAGCGACTTATCTTTGGGTAAAAGTATGCCAAACAATTTGTAGTTATTTATTTTCTCATGTATTTATTAGGTTGCAGTTATTTGTTGTAGTACTAAGAAATCCAGGTAGATTCAAAACTGTTAGAGTAATAGGAATAGTACTATACTAATTGAATGTCCGTGCGTTGCTACGGGATAATCATTTGTATTAAAAAGACATAGATCGCACGATAGTATAACAATGTTCTCTATGAGAGTAGGCATCATTGATTCGTGTAAATATAAACGTGTTACATGTCAATTGTTAACATTAGAATCAAACATGTACAAATGATTTTCCAGTATGCATGTAGTGTGTATACATCATCTCCATGTAGAGCCCGATAAAATACATTAAAATACCTAGAAATGGTAAACAAATAATATTTAGAATACAATACAAATGGAATGAAAAATGCATTGTATTAGTGAAATGTTATATTACCTCGTCTATAGTGTTAGAACCTCTTTAAATAGAATATTCTTCGTGAAAGTTCCCAACATCATTTGGGTCTTCTTATCCTTAACTTTCTTATTTGATGTCCTTTTCTTAGCATTCTTTTGAGCCCTTTTCGTTGCCTTCTTGTTCGCCTCCTCTTCCACTGCCTCCACATCATGAGGTAGGGCAAGGACCTTGATATTCGTTCTTGCCGTGGCTCTAGACATCGCAACATACAACTGTCCATGAGAGAACACTGGCGCGGGCAGGTACACACCGACGTTGGGGATAGTCTGGCGCTGGGACTTGTTGACCGTCATGGCAAAGCTCAGCCTGATAGGAAACTGTTTCCTCTTAAATTGGAACAGAAACATCTCATCATCCGACGGACATAGCGCTATTCGAGGAAGGAATACCCGCTTGCCAGCATGCTGCCCCACCACAATTTCCGCGTCGATTGTATTTCTTCGGAATCCCCGCACCACCAGCCTTGTACCATTGCATAGCCCGTTTGCAGAATCAATATTTCTAAGCAATATGACAGGACACCCGATCTTGAGTTTCAAGACATGTGGAGGCAGTCCGTTGGGTGTTAGACTGTTAAGGAACTCTGATGGATAGTAGTTATGTGGATCATCTACCGCGGCGTCAAAACTGTGATACACTATCTCCCCGCCTTGGAACATCTCAATCATTTTCATATTAATCTTGTCCACTCAATCATTCCGTGTAGATAAAATAGCTCGTGGTGATGTAGTCTTTGTCGGCCATGTTTGCATTTAGATCTGGGAAGATGTTGTCGATTAATGTATGGAGATCTTTCTCGGCATCGCCAGAGTACGGGACACAGATCTTGTCTGGACTACGAACATTGTCATCTTTGTTAACCTCTTCCATTCCACCACCACCGATGCGTAACAAATAATCTGCAAACCACGGGTCACTGTGAGCCCTCATATTGCGGACGAGCTTTAAGTGTTGCATGTACTCCCAAAGATACGACCTTCGTAGAGAAGCGCCGACTATTTGAGCCATAGATCCTTTCCGCACGACAGGCAAGACCTGTCTGAAATCTCCACCAAAGACAACAGTCTTTCCACCAAACGGTAGGTCTGACCGGCTCATAATATCTCGTAGACTGTTGTCTAGTGCTTCCACATTCTGCCTCTTTGTCATAGTCGCCTCGTCCCAAATTATGAGAGATGCTTGCTGTAACAGCTTGGCAGTATCACTCTGTTTCGTGAAGCTACAACAACCTCCCTCTTGAAGAGTCAGAGGTATCTTGAAACGCGAGTGAGCCGTCCTCCCACCTGGCATTATAGCCGCTGCGACTCCAGATGTAGCTGTAGCAACGACAAGCTTATCCTGGCTACGTAGTTTTACGAGAAGTGCTCTGTACAAGAAGGTCTTTCCAGTCCCACCAGGTCCATCCACAAAGAACACCCTACCTTTGTTGCTTTCAACAACGGCCATTATCTCATCGTAGGCGTATCTTTGCTCGCCGTTGAGTGAGTCGCACAATAGCACATCTTCAGGTTTCTGCTCGACGCTAGCTTCCTCAAATATCTCCCGAGGAATCTTACTGGATTGGTCGTATGTGCGATCGATTTCTGGAGAGGGAAATGAACTTATATCCTTCCCCATAGACTGCAACATGTTTCTAATGTCTATCAAAACCATCTGTCGCACCAGATCTGGGGATGGATGTTTATGATTGTAGTCCTCTGCCATTGCATCACAGTGTCTGTTCCACAACCCCATCACATCATTCGGCTCGCAGAATACCAATATTGTTGCAAATAATCTTCGTAGGGAGGAAGGCATCTGGAAGACAGTAGCTTCACTTAGACATTCATCCAGTGTATTGTCTTCTTCTATTAGACCCCTTCTTTCTGCAGCTTCACGGAATGTAGGTAGTAGAACGCCATCGACAGTCCTCAGCTACATTGTTTAACAGAACACGAAGAAAGTAGCGTTCTCCCTCTGCGGGATTAGCCGAGATGACTCTGCCAACTTGGAAAACTGAGTTTTTCCTTGGCTGCCAAAATTTACCATCAGAATGCCAGGTAAAATGCTCTGGAAAGTCTCGATACAATATTCCGCGGGCTTCCTCCTTTGTCCTGTTTGCCTCAAAGTATGTTGTCAGCATTGACTCTTGAGCACCGGGTTTATTAACGATACGTTCGACCTTGTCCCGTTTATTGAATGCAACCATGTGCATGTTAGGTAGATGAAGCTGCAACTGTTGTACCGGTGGATGGTTTTTGCTTAAATCAAAGTCATATATCCTCCACAGTGCTTCTTGAGGTGTCACCCATCGGGCTTCTCTGAACTGAACAATCTCATCAATGTCCCTCCCTTGTTTGTTTTGTCAAACTCCCTCACCGCCACCGATGCCCTGTCATGACCCTTATATACATACTTGAAAAGATACTTTACCGACTGGATACTTCCACATGCTTCAACATTTATATGACAATTGAAGGTACGTAGCAGGCAAGGATTGTAAGGAACGACCCATTGATTGTCGAGGTAATGACCTCGAACTTTCAATGTACGTTTGTCATCGCGTTGCCGATAGATGGGGTACGAATCCTTTCCCTGGCTGGTTGAGTCACAGAATTGACGGGGATAACGGTTCTTGCATGACCCACGACCCGCCGTGCATGGACAATCTGGATTAAGATAACCGCAGGGACCATGTATCATATGCTTGGTTACCATATTGTATAGCTCAGGGTACTTCTTCTTGTTTGGTAGCTCTGCTGATATAATCATGTCATATTGCTCGGCACAAGTGAGCTTGTACTTTCCTTCCATTATTAGCAAGAAATGTGCATGCGGCAACCCTCTCTTCTGGAACTCTACTAGATACACGTAGGCCTTCACCTTTCCAAGTATGTCTTTCTCAGTCAACATCTTCATTGCATCCAACTTTGCATGGAAGACTCGGGTAACGAGATCTGGGCGATCTTGTGCTGTCTGGCCTGGATAAAGTTCATTTTTTATCTCATCCCAGTTTGGATTGCACGTCATTGTGAGGAAGACATCAGGTTTACCATACTTTCTAACCAGAGCCATTGCATCCATGTATCAACGCCTTATGTCACGGGGTCCTCCAATGAATGACGAAGATAGGACAGTACGCCTTCCGACATTCTCAGTAGATCCTTCGCCCGAATGCATACTGTCCATCAGGCCCTGGTATAGGCCAGCCATCAACCTATCCTGATTGTTCCTTATGTAATCTAAACATGAGCTCTCAATCTTGATGTAGGTGTCAACGACGAACGGCGGGAAAAGACGCCCACCATAGAGTATTGGATTAAAAATCTCTGGCCGCATCTGAAACTTGTAGCAGTAGTAGTCGCGCACGGAGACACATAGATTCCCAATAGGTTATACAAGGAGGTATTACAAAAAAATAGTATCAAGAGTTGCAAGCAAAATAAATTTAGATTGCAGTTTTGAAAAGAGTTGGACTTACCTCCATCATCATCACCACCATCAGTTCTTTCTTTCCGTTTTGCTTGAGCTGCCTCAACTGCCTCCATAGTCACTCCCACTTTTGGAATGGAATTGTGTCACCCAAGCTCACCCCTTGGGAAGAATAACGGGTATGATAGAGGGTCATAGCACACATGATATGAACAAATTCCATAAAAAGACCGATCCTTCCCTTGAAGGAGGACACTATGCTCGAATTGGCCTAGACGCTCACTCCCTTCGACCCAGACCGCGGCCACCTCTGATGTCAGTGGCACATTATATACTCTCTGGTCAAGTTATTGGTCAAGGTTGAACTCAATACGATAATCATCAAGATCTTTAACATGCCCCATACTCCTTAGATGCTCAGAATACGGATTCCCATTTAAGATTCTAACCATTTGCTCTATAACTTCTCTATCTTTTTGGACGGATTCCTTACGACACTTGCTCATCCGATGCTCGAGGGACGGATCATCATCGTAAAAATAAAGCTCGAGGTGTTTCTTCTGAACGTTATCCGCTTTACCAAAAGATTGCATGTTATGGTAAAAAATGGTCATGGGCACGAAACGTGTAGATACCACAAATTTTCATATTAATGGTCACACGATCTAGTTGACAATACAGTGAAGTGAAAGAGAAGTGACCATTGAAATGTCTGATGTTTGCACGAAAGTGTCTGGCATCAGCATCCGAGCTTGACCACAGCCTCATGAGTTCTGGTGGTGTCTCAACATTCGCAAGATGAATCTTTCCACCACGACAATAGAATCCAGGAGGTTCAGCTTCAAATTTCTTTGCGTTGCAATACTTGTGGTTCGACACTGATGATAGCATGTGTGTCTCTGATGGGATATTAGCATAAACCTTGTCGAATGGATCCAGGACATCAGAATCAGTGTTCTCTTGCTCATTCATGTCGTTGTTTTGGTCTTCCTCGATATCCTGTTCATCGTCTTGCACAAAAATTAGATGATGTCATGCGTTGTAGGAAAGTACGAGCAAACAATGATTTGACTATTAGGTGGAGTACCTTGTCCAGCAAAAAAGTACGCTTCCTCCTCCTCGCCGTCATCCTCAAATATGACATTTTCATCATAGTCTGTGATAAACGACCATATATATTATGAGAATAGTTCGGATAAAGCTTAATTAAAATTATAAATTTAATTAAGAAAATACCATCTTCGATCATAGGCCCTGGTGTATGAGCCTGAGCATCATTTGAAGGCATTGAAGAGGCAACATCGACTATAGCTGGTTGTGTTTGTGTACCTATTCAATTGCTAGGTGCTTGAATTGGAGGTGTCTGGGTAACACCATCTGAAAGAAAAAGATTATATTTTTAGAGTAAAAGAACTAAGCAAAGATTCTCATCAACATAAAGTGTACAGGGCGAATTATCGTTGTAAACAACACTTGGTTGAGTCGGCTCATTCAAATCATTGCAATTCTCATCCGCACAACCTCTGCCCCTTCTTGCAATGTTTGCTTCAAAAGCTCGATTGCGACGGGATACATGTGCATTTCTCTCTCCAGCGGTCACTCGATGCCTATGTATGGTATGTGCCGCAACTGATTCAGGGGTATGGACTTCTTGATTTTGAACTACAGATGGCGTGATGTCAATAGACGTGCCCATCAATTCGAGTATTTCCATATCTTGTGAAGCTGCTTTAGACGATTGAGGTGAAGAAGGGAAAATAAGCTGAGGGTTAAAGTGAGGGCTCTCCATGGCAATTGAGTCCGGATGTAAGTTGTTGGCTCGGTGTTTATCACCATCCTTTTGTAGTTTTTCTGGCTCTCTTTTCGTTTCACATCCTTCTCTTGTAGAGTCATTTGTAGTTTTCTTGCAGCATTTATATGTGCATTTTTTGCCGCATATAAGTCACGTCGTCTCTTATTTATTAATGCCTTTTGTTCAGGAGACATTGCACCCCTTCGTGCTCTGTCTAGTTCACGCTTACGCTCTTTTGGACATATGATAATATTATCAATGGATCTGGATGCATTTACATCACCTATATATAATACAAAAAGTATAGTCTCAAATAAAATTACAAAAGGGCACATATTGCAAGAACATTAATTCCTTATTATATTGTCATCAACGATAATTGGGTTGTCTACTACACTTTTTATTTTCAAAATAGAAAACATTAATGAAAAAATAATATACCTTGATTTAGATCAGGTGATGCATCAGTTAAGTCAATTATGCCAGATTGATCTATACATCTATCGGAGTAGTCATCTACATGTATACAATAACATGATATCAATATTGGCCTTGACATCATACAAACTGAAGAAAAAATAATTAGTATTACAAAAAAAATCCAAAATGGTACGTGTGTTATCTTTATCAGTGTGCATGGATTTGTATGACTTGTTCCGATGTAGCCCGTCACTATCTTCATAGCCATCAATATTTTCTGTGGTCGATTCAATTCCAGCTGGTACAACATAATTACACAACAAATAAACAAATGTCTGATGCAAGTGGGTGGTATCATTCATACACAACAAAAATGGTAATACTTAATTGAAAAGCAAAAAATCAAATTTACCTCCTCTTTTCTGATGGTATTTTTCATCCCTTTCTTCTTGAGTCATTGTTGCATATCGTGCTTTTTCTCTTTCCCTTTTACGCTGTGCACGCTCATCAATTTGGTCTTGTGAATTTGATGTTGTCTGACCGTCTGTTTGAAAATAAGTTGATAGATATATTTGCTTAATCACCACAAATAATACAGGCGAAAGCATCTATGGACATGTGTAAACAATTACCTCTATTGATGGTGTTTGTCAAGTCTACGAAAGGTGTATGGCCTTCATTATTTTGCATAGATTCCATTATGATGAATCTGAACACAAAAATAATTCCTAAAACATTAATCTGTCACACGATAGGAAAATGCCAAAGTGGCAAATCAACAAATATATCATATATTTAATTTTTTTTATTTAACCAGGGAACCGTAGGAAACCTTCAAAGTTGTACAGGTTTATGACTACTATGACTGTGAACCACCAAATGTACCATATAATTAAATTTGTGATAAATTGCTATGTACTTTATAGCAGCAGCATTAAATGAAAATCAACCTTCAAACAAATAATAACTCCATTTAAAGCAGTAAGTTTAACATTAACATTCAGATCGACACTGCACTTCCAGTCGAGGGCAAGGGCGAGGGTGGGATAGGAACTTCCAGTAGGTGGCTTCACATGATGTTAGGAGCTTATTTCAGTTGGTCTGTCCTCATACAAGATATTCAGAGCAAAATGAAAGAGCAGCTTTTGCACTTCTAAGATTAATAGTGAAGCAGCTCACATTGTAGCATTGGTGACCTTTAGTGTAATTAAGACCTATTGAAAGATCATTTATCGAGCTGGTGATGAAGAATATGCAAGAAAACAATGATTTCAGAGAGACTAAAACCGGACTAAAAATCAACAAATATCAAGAGGTCAAAGAATTCATTGAAGTAAAAATAAAAACAACAAGAATAATATAGACGTCATAATGCAATATGCTTTTGGGGATTATCTGACTAAGCAACGAATTTTATTTGTGGGATAGATCAAGGAACTGATTAGTGATATACGTACTGCTGCATTCCAATCCTGATCGACCTGATGGGTGGAGATGGTTTAGGGAGCATGTCTTGTGATAATATGGACATGTTGCTGCTCTGGTACACTATTTTTTACCCCAAATATTTATGTGGATTAATTATTAATATGTATGAAGCTTAGCAGTAAATTCTTGTTCAGAAAAGCAGTAGGTCTGAACTCTTAAGTTGAGAGAATAATAGTAAGAGTTGAGTAAATTCTTGTAATTTTTGTACATGTAAACATATTCAGACCCAACACAAGATAGCAGGGTAGCCAAGAATAGCATAATCCAATCAACCAAAGGCATCACTACTCCTTGTTTTAGTGGTACGTCCATATGCATAGCCATAGGGTTGTTCGACAATTGGAAATACCATTCAATTATATTGACAGATCGTGCGCTAAAAAATGAATACAACAAATATGTAACGAAGCAGCGGCTAAGATGATCAAACAAAGCACGCAGGTGTGAGGAGAAACCTGACCGTCAGTCTGTCACTTGCTGCTTCCACGTTGCCGTCCGGTCCGGCCACTATTGAAATTCGTCTGGGCGTCGATATAGCCGTGTAATTTGGAGCGAAAGGGGAACACTCGTCACTGGAAGACACCAAGCGCCATGGGAGCTT
The DNA here is from genome assembly GCA_022036555.1 of Microstegium vimineum. NCBI lineage: Eukaryota > Viridiplantae > Streptophyta > Magnoliopsida > Poales > Poaceae > Microstegium > Microstegium vimineum. The sequence goes on from CM039133.1 coordinate 19,407,906, forward strand.
CCTGGATGACGACGAATCAGATATGCAGACCTCGTGTAAGGAGGAGAAGGGTGAGGGGATCCCAGTTCCTAGAAGGGGACTCACCTGGTCGAGATCCGCTGCCGCTGTGAGGTGATGAGTGTCGTTGGCCGAGCGCCGCCGGTAGATCTGCGTCATATAAATTTTCACTTACGTTGCTACGGGATAGAAACTTTTATACTACAAACACAATGATCATACGAGAAGTATTTATACTAAAAACACGCGGATCACATGAGACATTAATGGAGGAGGATAGAATCACCCACCCGATTCCTTAAAAAGTTATTTGAGCTGTCCGCGGTGAATTAAGTTTCACAATGTAAATAAATTTTTAGAAGTTTCCCACTGCACAATCTTTAGGATTAGAAAAAGAATATAACAATTTTAGTAATGAAAGCAAGAAACTTTATGAAACAAAGTATATTTTTGAAACATGACCACAGATTACTAATTGGAGGACAAAAAGGGTGCCACCACATAGACAGGAATCTTGGCAAAGACAATTCTATAAAACAAAAATCTAGTATATAGTGAGATGCTTAGTTCGGTAACATGAAAACGACATAATATCCTGATGAAGAGCACCCTGAAATAATGAATTAAAATGGTGATAGAATATTTCCATGAAATCACGAACAGTGATGTTTGCGCCACCAGATGGGAACTGGACCATGACCATAGAAAAAAAAAATGCACTATAGGTACATATGTACTGCAATTGTCCAGTGGCTACAATTAACATCAAACAAGCATGAAAATAGACGACAAAGTGAGATGGGTGGTTCAGGTTGTGTACAGCCACAAAGTGTATTTCCAAAATATTATGGAATTTATTTTCGTAAAGGAAAACACTCTTATAGCAAAGTCATGACGTCATGTGACAAGAGCAAAACAAAGCAGATCGGCCGCTTGCTTCGAGCGCTACCGGTTTGTCTGGTCGGATTGGGATTTGGGACACAGGGGTGGCCGCCACAGCCAACACAGGCGAATGGCAGTGCTCAGCCCGTCAGCCGGACTTGAGCGAAGGCCCGATTCGGCTTTGCTAGGCATGATTGAGGGTGCGGGGAGGGTCGCGGAGGGATGGGGATACTCACTGTGCAGTTGAAAGAATCTGGCAAGTGGTGGTGGTCGCCACCTTGCCGAGAACAGCGGCTACGGTGGTTCGTGCTCGCGGTCGCGGAAGCGGCGCCGGCGACCCGTGATCTCAGGGGTCAAGATGTTGCAGGGCAAGGGCGTCCACGAGGAAGAGAGAACGTTGGCGGGCTTCAGCAGCGGCGCGCCGCCTGTCTTCACTTTCCCAGCACTGGCCTTCACCGGCTGCGTGAAGGAGCTTCGACTTCGATCGATGAGGGAAACGCGAGCAGGCAGAGACTCGCGAGGCGATGGCGCAGCGATAGCGACCGAGTGGCCGCACTGCTCGATTCGCCGGATTCGAGCTCAGGTGCGAGGGGAAAACAAACCGATTCGCTGGGGCGGTGACGATGACACAAGATTATCGGGGCGGGCTGTTTATCAGGCCAAACACTAGTAGAAAAAACGTTTTTAGAGACGGTGATAGAGGCATTAGTATAGGCGGCAAAGCCCACCGCCTGTACTGGGGATCAGTACTAATCGGCCCACAGTACAGGCGGCGGGCTATGAGCCGCTTGTTTTCACAGGCAGCTGACGGTTGGCGGTTCACTTTGTCAGCCGCCTGTATTAATCCGCAGAATAAAATCGTATTTTTAAAATCGAAAAAAAAATTAAATCCTTGGACAAGCACAGTATTAATCCGCCCGCCAGACGGCCCACCCGTCTCCGTCGAAGTCGCAAGTCGCGCATTTTTTCGCGAACACGCTCCGCCGGGGATTTGAACCTGAGACCTCACCCTCGCCCTCGCGCAGTACCCCCTCTACCACTCCACTCATGACTCACTTGTGTCTAGATTCGTTAGTACTTCTTCATATTCTATACTAAACCGAGTGTAAATTAATTGTTTGAGCCACTAAATGAATTCAAATGAAAAAGTTGTGAACTACAAAGTTTCATAACTTTTCGAAACCTACAACTTTCATGTAGCAAGTTTTTTCATCCGAGGTCGTTTACAAAAATTTAAATTTCAAATTTGACACATTCAAACGTAATTTTCGATGACAAGATGATTTCAAATGAAAAAGTTGTGAACTAAAAAGTTTCATAACTTTTTGAGATCTACAACTTTCATGTACAAAGTTTTTCCATCAGAGATCGTTTACAAAAATCAAAAAAATTAACTTTATAGGTATTTACACAGGCGGTTCATAATGTCAGCCGTCTGTGTAAATGGTTTTACACAGACGGTTCTCTTGCTGGGCCCACCCTATTTTTTAGGCGGCTGACATTATGAACCGCCTGTGTAAATACCCTATTTACATAGGCGGTTTATAATGTCAGCCGCCTGTGTAAATGGTTTTACACAGACGGTTCTTTTGCTGGGCCCACCTTATTTTTTGTACTGGCGTCATAAAATTGTGAACCGGCTGTAAAAAAAACGACGTGACAGCAAAAATGATTTTTCTACTAGTGCAATGATTTGTTTCCAATTTTGGGCGCTCAATTCTTGCACGAGGGCGCTGCGGCGGTGACGATGATACATGATTATCGGAGCTGGCTGTTTAAGGCTGGTGATTTATGTCCAATTTTACACGCTCAATTGTCGCACGTACGGGGGTCTATTGCTTTTGGCGAATTTTTTTCATTTGCGAGAGAGGTAGTTGCAGCAATTTCCTTTTCTGTAGCATGGTGATTTCCTTTCCCTCCGGTTCTCTGATTGGTGATTGCCGTGGTTGCATCTTGCCAGGTCTGCTGCATGCGTCGGACGAGAGAACATGCAGTGATTGCTCAGTTTTCTTTATTTTTGAATTTTCATCGCAAAAGGAAAGAGAAAGAGCGATTGAAGAGGAATCGCACAACCATGGTCCTATGTTGAAATGTCGCACCAAAACAGTGTCTCCTCTTTAGTCTTTTTATTAGTTGTGTGTGAGAGATTGTCTAGCAATAAGAGGTGTTAGTCCTATGTATCCTATATAATCATCCCATGAGGCCCAATGCAATATATTTAATATTCCATCAATTATATTATCTTTCATGATATCAGACGCCGGATAGCTTGAGAACAATTATATTATCTTCCACCAAACAAGGACAACAGGGATAGAAACACCAAACTCCCTAACTTTAAAGGTAAAGGACAGTTTCCGTCCGTAGAGGTGATAGCTCGAGCTATTAGTTGGCTAACTACCAGTTAGATAACTCTGTAGTGGGGTTGTTTAGATCTAAATATCTTAAGGTCTTGTTTGGATGCGCATGTATCTACCTCGAATCACATAGATTGAAGTGGATTGGAGTGTAAATTAGTTTAAATACACTCCAATCCATGTGGTTTGAGGAAGATACATGTACACCCAAACAAGGCCTAAGGCCAGTCTCAATGGTTATTTCATAGGGATTTCATGCACATTAAATAGTATGACACATCAGTAAAAATAAAATCTTTGTATGAAATGGAGAGGAGAGAGAGAGGGCAAACGTTTCATCCCGCTGAAACGATCGAGCGGTGTTTCCAACAAGTTACAAATAGCGTGAAACGCCCGTTGAGGGGAAAAGTTTCATCCTTCCGATCCCGTGTGGGCGCGCCTCTCTGTAACCATCCCCTTTGCCATCTTTTTGTTCTTGGGCACGTAGCAGAGTCGAGTGGCTACTTCAGAAAATCCGTCGCAGCGCCGCGCAGGTCTAGCACCACTGGCTCAGCCATCACCATCAGTCCCTGCGACACCAGCAGGTCGACACTCACATCTGCCCCTACTGTGCCTTTTTTCCAAACCGTGTCTATCAGTATATATACACAGTAATTAGCAAACATATTATATGTATATTTCGCTCATAGTTTAGCAAAAAAATCTGTACATTGACTCCTGGCATTGCAGCGTACTTATTAATAGAGTTTGATCCTAGCAAAAAAAAGAACATACTGCTACAAAGTCATCTAGCACATTAGATCCCATAAAAAAAACAAGAAATAAATGCTAAATAAGTCTATGAAACTGTGAAACGAAACTATACCATTGAGAGAGGTTGTTTCATGTTTCAGCTTCCAAGACAATTAGTATTGAAAACAGTGTCATGAAACGTTGCATTGAGACTGGCCTAAGGTGGTTGGATTATCCATAATGTGCTTGCATCTTTTACTGCTATATGACGCCGTTCACTTGATGGGTGACAAGGCCTGCTGCGAGTGCAAAATGGGTAACCATTAGCTAGGTGGTTGGCTAATATTAGCTGGATCTATTAGTGCTATTTTTAGCAGCGGCTTCCTCCACTCCAATTTGTAGGCCACTTTAGTTTTGGCCTAACTCAAGCTTTTCTAAGTTTTTAACCAAGTTTATAGAAAAATATACCAACACATTTAACACATGAATTTATTTTATCTAAATCCATCATTAATTATTTCAATATTGAATTTATTTTGCATTCTATATGTTAATATATATTTCCAAAAATTTGATCAAAGATAAAAAAAAGTCTTAGGATAAAAGGAGAGTGGATGGTGTAACATTAGTCCTAATGGATCTAAACAAGTCCATTGTATATTGGATGTTTATAAGCAAAAATATGGCTAGACATGATATGCAAAAGAGAAGGCACATAAATCTGACCATACTGGAGGATCCAAATCCTTGTCACTCATGAAAGAAATGAAGAATTAAGAAGCCATTGTGCCATTGCCAGCAATGGACGAGCCAGCGGGACAAACCACCGGATGTCCCTTATTACTGTAAACAGAATTCAGTTCGTCATGTGGCATTTGGGTGTCAGTCTCCTGTACTCCTTCCCTCGGTTCGTCATGTGGCATTTCGGTGTCAGTCTCCTGTACTTGTTCCCTCAGTTCGTCATGTGGCATTTGGGTGTTAGTCTCCTGTACTCGTTCCCTCGGTTCATCATGTGGCATTTGGGTGTCAGTCTCCTGTACTCGTTCTTCTGATAGAACAGAGCAACTTACAATTTCATTCTCAGTTGTCCCAAATGGAGTAGAAGCTCCTCCAAGATAAACTTCAGGTGGTACAGGCCTTTTGAGCAGAAGAACTTTTGGTTTGTTTGGATGTTCCTTAGCTGCCCTCACCCAGTTCACTTTAGTACCATTGCTGACTCTAATATCAAGCGTTACTTCCCTCAGTCGTGTGAAACCTGTAATCTGGATTCCAGAGAGGCCATCCATATCTTTACAAAGCAGCTGAAGAGATTCAAGAAACGGCAAGGCACCTTTTTCAATCTTTGGGAATGTTGGACGCTGCAGCACAAAACATAGGCAGAGCAACCTTGGCAATGTCTTGTTCTTAATGGTGATCTCTTCAAGTTCATCAGAAATCAGCTTCAGGTACTGCAGATGCTTCAAATTTGTCAAAGCTGAGAGAAGATCAGCTGTAAGTCTAGTTGACTGAAGGCACAACTCCCTGAGTCGGCGCAGTGCCGTGACAAACCCAGGGAGTTCCAGTAACTTGCCCTGTAATTTCAGCGACCTGAGATAGCAGGGAGCCTTCAATTCTTTCAGAAAGTCTTCAGAGCATCCATCCAAATGGAGTGACAAAGAACGAGGATCGTTGCTTGCATCCTTCTCGTCATGAATGAACTCCTGTATGGCCCTCTGAAGAGTGGTCAATTTAGTACTAGATGCAGATGACTCACACCAGATCTTTACCTTCCGCAATTTTTTCATATGACACATAAGTTGCTCAAATCCATCATTTTCGTCTACGAGAAATCCTGCTAGTGTCTGCAACTTACATTTGGCCGAAGTAAGAAATTTCTGCAGTTCATCATGCATGGCTTTGTCTGGAAGCTTGAATTTCCCAAAGAGATGAATTAAATGGGGCAGTTGAATAACTTCAGTTGGAAGTATATTTACATTCGTTCTCCTTAGGTCGAGTGTCTCCAAAAGTTTCAGTTGTTTGATCTCATTGGGAAGGATGCTAACATTTCCTCCTAGGCTCAGGTATTTAAGAAGCAATAGGTTGCATATTTCTGTGAGATGATCATCTTGCAAGTCTGTACAATCTTCAAGGTCCAAGACCCTTAGCAACTGATACTTGTTGAAATTCAACATAGATTTACCTGCCTCCCCAAATACTACCAGAGATCTGACAAGAGAGAGATCAATGTTCACAGTGGCGCCATCTGTAATAGTCCTGTGACGGAGAGAAACACGACGAGCATTTTTAGGTTGGAGCTCCCCTCCATCTGACAAAGTGATGAAGTTTTCACAGAGAGACTTGAGTGTAATGTACTCATGCATCATGCCATAAGTTTTGCATGTTTTCACAATCATGTTGTTGCTCACATCAATGGGTTCGATGATGTTCTGGTCCAAGAGCTTCTCAAAATTTTCAGCTGCAAGATCAGTGCATAAATTTGTTTGCCGCACAAATCCCTCAGCTAGCCATTGCCTCTTTAGCCTTTTCGCCCTTACTGGATGATCACTTGGAAACATAGCAAAATATAGAAAGCAAGCTTTGAGTGCATGGCTAGACAGACTGGTGTAGTCATGGATCAGCACCTGATGCATTCTGTCCAAAGTATCGTCACCACTCTGCAGATGGTAAAACCGTACCTGGTTGCACACATCTTCACAGTCATGTCCTGTTGGCCAACACTTTTTTCCCATGAATTGGCCAACGGTAGTCAGAGCGAGTGGTTGACCATCACATTTCTTCAAAATTGCTGCCAAATCTGGCCCCATGTACTCTGAATATTCGACCGGACAAGCTTCCTTCAGGAATAACTGCTTTGAATGTTTGTGGTCAAGTCTTCTCATTTTGTGAATATAGCCGTTGGTAGAGCTGCAAGTATTAGCCACTGACTTGATTTTTGTTGTCACCAATATTCTGCTGCTAACATCCCGAGGAAAGGCATACTTTATAGTACTCCATTGATCTGACGGCATGTCATCAATTACAATGAAATACCTGGAATGTTGTGAAAGGTGAATACACAAATCAACAAAAACCTCCAACACCATAGTGATCAACGTGTGAAGGAAAGGTAATCATTTATTTTCATTTGACATCGTTCTCCTTCAGAAATAAAGAGTAACTGCTCCTTGTTGTGGTATATATATTAGCATGTGCAGAATATATGGAGGAGGCCAGAATTCCAAGAGTGGCTTTTGCAATTCTTTTATTAATCTCCTTAGTTTTTTAAGAGCTGTAGGCAAAATTACTTACATATTTGAATAATTTTACTAAATCATTTGTGAATCCGCAAATACATCTTGTACGACAAAACTATCTGACTAGGATCTCTTTCTCATAACTAAAGTCTCTGCATGCTGTCTACAGTAGGCTTTAGAGAAAGATTTTCATAAAATCATTAAGTAGTTAACTGTCTTCTGTTTTCTGAGGGGTGGTAGAAAATTCCTTACCTCTTGTTATGTAGGAAGTTCCTTAGATCTGTACTAAGCTGGTAGACATCGGAGGTATCTGGTGGTGGTTTATGCAGTTCCTTGAGTATGTCTATTAAGAGCTTACTCGGATCCCCATGCACTGCAGAAACCCAAGCCCTTTCGTCGAATTGCTTGCCGATCACACTGTTGTACAACTCCCGGGCAAGGATGGTCTTCCCTAATCCACAGAAGCCAACTATTGAGATCACTTTCAACTGCTTGGGCTGACCTTCAATTTCTGCCAACTGCTCCAGAAGCTCTTCAAGGGGTGGCTTGATGCCAACCAAATCAGCCGGAAGGATATGCTGTTTCAAGGATGATTCTGCCGGCTGGAATGTGGATGGATGGGACACTGAATACCTCTGTTGCCGTTGGAGTGCTTCCTCCAATCTGCACCTTAGTTGCTGCATCGCTTCGCCTAACTGTGAACGTGATTTTCTCTTCTTCCCAGTTTTGACCATTTTACAGTACCATGGCTGCTGCTGTTCCCAAGATGCATCGAACACGATGTGATCTATACAGTCCTCCATTTCATGAGCCACTTGGCGCAACTCTTCAACGGACAGACGCAGTATGTGATCAGCCTGTCCCAAGAGCTGCCCATCAATGGCACTCGTGATCATTTTAAGCTCACTTTTCAGAAAAGCCAGATCTCCTTCGAAGCCCTTGTACAGCTTGTATTTCTCCTCTGCCAGCGAGAACAATCTCGACACGAGATTATCTAGAAATGCACTCAGCAGGCCTGGGTCCTCCATCGATCACAATGGTTGTTAGGCGCTGATGGTTCCTAGTGGTGTGGAGACGAAATGCACCCAGTTTTGTGCATACTGATGATGGGTTGAATAAAACACATAGAGAGCAAATAAAACTTAAGGAGCATCTTATAGCACGGGAGATGACCGCATCCGTCTTTTTATCTGACAGTAAATAGCATTTGTTAGCATATCTAATATTGTTTGCAGCACTTTTTACACTAAATATCTCATATAGATGCAGAATACTAACATTAAGAGACTGTTTGGCTCCCAGCCAAAGTCTGCCATGCCGCTGTGGCGGCCGTGCCTAATAAGGTGCGGCGAACAAATCCACCGCCTAAGCCGTGGCGAAAAAATGAACTAGAAAACATATGGCCGCCACAAGCTAGCTATCAAACGCCCGAATTTCTGTGGCCGCCATCAGTTGTGGCGTGGCGGACGGTGGCGGGCAGCCAAACATCCCCTAAATTACCAGTCAGTACTATCTTATTTTCAAAGAAAAGTCAGTACTACCTTGAGAGTCCAGCACATAAATGAAGAGGTTATAGGTAGTGAGCACTTCCAAAGAAATTATAGAAGTGCTGATACATCGATATGACCACAGATATTCACCCTTTATAACCCCTGAAAATAAAAGGTTGCGACAAGGCATTAGAAACAAGTTTTGTGGATCAAAAACTAATATATTGAGATAAGGCCAAATTGTGTACAAGGAACACAAGCTTTGTTTTTGCTGTATATGCAGAGAGGAAAGACGAAGAAGATGAAATTGTGTTGTGTGGAGGGGAATGTAACTGATAAACTGAGATAAGCCCTGGTGGAAAATACTCTTCAAAAACCAATCAATGGTGGGCTGAATCAAGTGGGGGAAAATATTTTTACCTTATTGGTGGCAAAAAATAATTGAGTAAAGTCCCTCTGAAAGATGCAAACCGATCAAAAGGGCGTAAGTTTGTTGCCAAATGAATAAGGTAAGGAGCTGATGACCAAATAGTGAGCTTGGAGATCTCGATCTAGATGCGAAGAACGGCAGAAGACTCCAAAACAGAGCAGTACTACACCACAATACACCTGAGATAAGAGCTGTGCCAGAATCAGATTAGGAGAATCTAAACCAGCTTATGAAGTAATTCACCCTTGTGGCAGCTACATGATGGTTGGTTAGGCCTCATCGATCGAAACCGGTAACTATTAGGCACCTGATGTTGCGCTGCAGCTGGAGCTTGCAGGTGAAGTAGGGAGGGAGGAGACTTTGACTGGACTTGGGAGAGAAAGCACTCATTTGTTATGATGGTCTCTTGGTTCAGCGAGGGAGGATGGGCTAACACTGTTAAAGTTTCAACAAAAGACAACAATAGCCCTGTCTCCTTCCTCTTTCCTCTCTGAATATACAGCAAAAACAAAGCACTTCAACAAATATATCCAACTCCAGCAACATCAGGGAAGTCATCATTGGTGTAAAGAGCCTGTCGAATTAAAGCTCGCTGGCATAAACCGGCTTATGTGAGGAAATCGAGCACCAAGCCACTACTGGCGCCCGCTGGTGCTTCTACTCTACTCGAGCAGGCAGGTCACCGCCGCCGATTCCGACGGTAGTTAGGATTGGAACGGAGGGAGGCTCCACTGGAGGCAAGAGAAAGAAATGGACTTTGTTTATCGGGAAAGTCGCGGCAAAGAGTTGAGAAAGGAGTGGTATTATGGTCTTTTAGTATGCCGTCTTCTTTTCTTTATCTCCTTGATTGATGAGTTTATTTTAATTGGACAACAAAAGCAATGCAATTTTTTATTTGGCCCCTATCAAAATACCTTAACTTTACTAAATTTATATTTATATAATATGATATTAATATTTGTAAATATATGATAAAAGTAACTAAATATGGGAAGCTAGAATCACATTTATTGTGAGCGCAATGGCTCAGCTGGCAGTATTTTTTTAGATTTATTTTAAAGTTTAATAGTGTTATTTATTTATTGTGAGCGCAATGGCTCAGCTGACAGTATTTTTTAGATTTATTTTAAAGTTTAATGGCGTTATTTTTAAGGATATGCAATGGTTGTCGTAATAAAGAGTGTTTATGATGACTTCGACAAATTTTTTTTGAAATTTTTTAAATTTCAGCGGTCCGACGGTCAAAAACACAAAGGCATTGAGACGCCTCCGCGATAACGCCTCCCAATACCTTTCGCTGTGTCTATGATCGGTGGGCCTGTATACATCACAACGCTTTGTAACGCTTCTAAAATTGAGAAATTAAAAGTAAATGGTAATTTCTCTTTTTGAAATTCTTTTATATAGTTAAGGGTAAAATGGTAAATTAATAATGAAAATAATATTTTCAAAAGCATAAAGATGATTGAATTAGTATAGTTCGTGACATATTTACAAACCAATCATAGCACTAGAAATAAAAATCTGGGAATTGTGCCGTGATGGGTTCGAACCTGCAACAAAAGCAACGAGTACCGGTTAGTAGCATCTTAAACACCAACTCATCGTCTAGTTCTTGGTAGAGTGTGCAATGTATTTTATTAACATGTATCGATGACTACGAGTCTCAGCAACTGGACAAAAAATGGAAAAAAATGTACCCCACACATATAAACCGAACCCTGGTGGCCTCTCCACCTAATATGGTACCAAAGATTAACCATTGAGCTATAACAGGTGTCTGTTAGCTTCCACAAAAATGAGATTTTTAAATAGAAATGAGTGAAGTTGTTCGAATTTTATTTTTTTAATTGTAAAAAAGAACTCCAATGGAGAAATGCTCAAAACAATTTGTTGTGTCAATTTGCAGAATTTTCCAACCTAATTTAGTTATTATTAAAATTATTTTATTAAAAATTATTGTATTAAATTATCATAGAATAATTAAAATAATATTTAAAATTAGTTAGGGAAATCTAAAAACTTGCATATTTTGGGCCCAATCCGGCTAGGCCCAGTGCCCTTCCCTCTCGCCTGTCGCTGACGCGCGGGCCTTGGCCCATCCATCTCCTCCCCTCCCATCCTGCTTCCCCTCCACGTGGCCCGTTAGCCCACCGAACCCTCCACGTTGTCCGGACGCATTGCGTTCGGAGTTTGGAGCTCTCTGTAAACGCTCTATAAAAAGGACCGGACGCATGTGATGGTCCGGATGGAGGAACTGGACGCGCGTCCGGAGGAAAGTGCTCACTGGACTGCTCTCTGCGTAGCGTCTGGACGCTACTGTTGTAGGGTCCGGACCCGCACTGTTGTGAGCGACCGGAGGCACGTGGCGCGCTGCGGTGCGCGCAGGAAAGAGCCATTTGAATCGGTATGCGACCGAATGTTGGCGCATTGGTCCGGACCGCGCGTTTGCGCGCGACCGGAGGCTGCGTCCGGGGGTGAAACAGAGGAGCTTTCTCTGCTGTGTGGGGGCATCCGGACGCTGTTGATGGTCCGAACCCCCCCCCCCCACTGTTCCTTGCATCTGAAGGTGGCGCAGGAAGTGTTTTTGAGTGGAAAAACGGCTAGTTGTGAGTGTGGGCTATATAAGGTGATATGGCCAGCCCTTTTGGTCATCTCTTGCACATTCTACTCACTCACACATTTGTGCTTGCTTGAGAGGCTTCCACTACTCATCATCTAAACATATTTGACATATTCTAGAGAGATAAAGTGAATCCAAGTGCATTGCTTTGTTGATTGCATACTAGTGGCACTTGGTGATCGTCGTCATCGCGGAGCTCTTGTTATTCTTGGAGGTTGCCACCTCCTCTACGGCTTGGTGCGACGAGGATCGTTGAGTGGAGGAAGGTGATTGTCTCCGGCTCCGATCGGTGGATTATGAGGGGTTCTTGAACCTACCCCGCGGGAGATTCGCGAAAGGTATCTCTAGTGGATTCCGCGTAGCTTGGGGATCCACATCTTGTGTTGGTTGCGCGTGAACCTCCAAGTGGGTATATCGCTACAACGAGGATTAGCTTGTTGGCAAACAAGTGAACCTCGGTAAAAAATCATTGTGTCAACTTATCTCTACCGAGGAGTCATATTGTGATTGGTTATCTATTGGTTCATCCCTTCGTGATCGTATAACCCTTCTATCTCTAGCTTCGTATTACTTTCCTTCATTCTTGCAAAGTCGAGATTCTAACTTAGCTTGTGTAGCTTAGTTTAGTAGCTCTAGTTGTCTAGCCCTTGTGTGTGACATAGGATATATCTTGCTAGTAACTAGACTTGATATAGGAGGCTTGCCGACCCTTGTAGTGCTAGAGCAAGCTTGCTTATCGCCGTATTTTATACTAACAAGTTTCCTAAGTGTTGTTGTAGAAAATTTAATTAGGCTATTCACCCCCCTCTAGCCATACCTAGACCTTTCAGAAAGACCGTCCCTTTACCTCTTTCTTAGCGCACCCACAATAGGTTACTCGTAAGCTAGGTCTAAGTTTTTTTTTATATATTTTAATATAAGAGATAGAAAAGCTAGTTTTTTATGAAGAGCTAGACTTATACATACATTGCATGATCAAGTGAAAAGTATCATATTGATATGAAATAGCTATGGATAGATGGATTAGGTGAGAGATACCGTCCTTTCTCGGGGACTATCCTAAAAAAAATTCTTGCTTAACTCTAACTAATAATTGTCCCTTTTACAGTGACAAATTACCTAACCCTTGAATAATATCCTAACCAAATCAATCAATTTTCTTTTTTTTTATCAAACCAAATCAATATAATCTAATCAGATATGGCACTATATCCGCATGGTACTGTATTTCGTGGGAACTATGTGAGCTCCACTTGCCATTGTCATAATACATGTGCGGCTATCATCTATATCATGTGCTATACGCTAAAAATTAATATTATCGAACAAGTTGCGTCTTATTCACTTGACTTATTAGTAATGATACAATATTTTTCTTTTACAACAAAATAACAAAAACAACATTAACCAGTTTATCAGCAATAGAGAAACGATGAGTCGTGATCACCTAAACAGGGCGTTGGGCGTTAGGCGTCAGTCTTTAAATATGAGCATTTATTCTTCCGGCTCTAGTCTTGAACCATCTTTAAAGCTAAAATATGATGTAAGAAAAGGTAGTGCAATCAACAAGTGGCCTTATTTAGATCCAAAATCTTTACAAAGTAAAGTACTATAGCGTTTCGTTCGTATTTGATAATTATTATTCAATCATGGAGTAACTAGACTCAAAAGATTCGTCTCGTAAATTACAGACAAACTGTATAATTATTTATTTTTTTACCTATCTTTAATGTTCCACGCATGCGTCTAAGATTCGACATGACAGGTAATCTCATAAAGTTTTGGAATTTTGAAGCGATTTAAAGAGAGCTGAGCTGTAAACCTCTTCCTTATTCCGAGCTTCAGATTTGCGTCTGCGCCTGTGCGGACTGCGGTGTCAATTCCAGACTAGATGGTGTGGACGTACTGTGGAGTAGATAACTACGCCTCCTCGATAGTTTTGATTCTTCCCACCAGAGATGGATATGTTTGCCTCGCATCCTGGGATGCAGCTTGCCGGCAGCAGCGCAGGTGTCCTTTCCGGCCAGCCAGCGCTGCCGCTGCCAGCCGCAGGCTGGCGAAATCAGAGGCTTGGGGGCCCTCCCAGCGCCGAGCAAATAGGTCCGGAGGTTCAGATCTTCAGTTCTTCTCTGGGCGCCATGCATGTCTCCGTTCTTGCGAAGCTCCGTTCACTGCTCCTCTCTCCGGAGGATCAGCTGCCAGAACCACTGAAGCTACACAAGGACAAGCTCGAGCTCCTCAAACAAGATCTCGAAGCAATAAATACCTTCCTCGTGAATCTATCATGGGTGGAAGGTCCCAACATGATGGTGAAGCACTGGATGAACGAGGAGCGTGATCTGTCCTACGATATTGAGGATTATATTGACAAGATGATGCACCCCGGCCACATTTATAGGGAAGAGCCTCGTTCTGATTCAGAGGTGGAGGAATTAAGCACTCTCCTGAAGCAGGCCAAGGACGCCCACGAGCAGCACAACAGGTACGATCTTGGGCGTTGGGCATCAAATCCTAGATTTGTGGTCGATGGTGGTGGGCAAGGCTGGGTTCCAAGGTTTAATGAGGACGCCATAGATCTTGTTGGTATCGATGATTCCAAGGCTGAACTTATCAAGAGGCTTAACATTTACGCCAAACAGAGGCTAGTGATATCCATACAAGGACCTCCAGGTGTTGGCAAGACTACACTTGCCAAACAAGTGTACCGTGAAATGGAAGGACAGTTCGAGTGTCGAGCTTTTGTTCGAGCCTCAAAGATGCCTGATACAAGGAGGCTTCTCAGAAACATTATCTCCCAAATCCTGCCCCGCCATCAAGGCCCCCCTCATGGTCTCCCGTGCAAGAGCTCATTGACAGCCTAAGAAAACATCTCCAGCAAAAGAGGTATGACTAGTAGTTTAGCACCTCTATGTTAAGGCGGTGCTTCCTTCTTACGTGCAGTACTACAGAAAATTTCTTGAAACGAAGATCTTGATATACTAGTCAATTTACTTATGTGCTGAGTTCTGAATTCAGTTTATTCAGATTTCTGTTTATTATGAGTAGCAACAATGAGAAAATCTGGCAATTAAAAAATTGTAAGGAAAAAGGAGAAATAATAAAATTAGATTACTGACAAGAACCTTATCATTTCTGTTTCTTCTAATACAGTGGAGTTTGAAGTTGAAACATTGAAATTGTGATAAAAGTAAGTGCCAACACTTTCGAGCTTGAAAACCCAAAGCAGGCATGCAAGTTTGTCAGGCCAAATAAGAACTGGGAAACTAGAAAAGCTAATACAAAATATAATCCTTTTGTTCCATATTTTTAATTTTCCATTTTCATGTTTTTGTAACTGTTCTATTTCACCTAGTCTGGCACAAAAATATTTATAACATTTTAAATGATTTGGCAGGTATCTCATTGTTATTGATGGTTTGTGGGAAACAACATCATGGGATATTGTTAACAGCGCATTTCCTGATGACACTCATTGTAGCAGAATAATAATAACTACAGATATCGAAGAAGTAGCTTTGGAATGCTGTGATTATGAATGTGATGCTATTTTTAAGATGGAGCCACTTGGTGGAAATTACTCCACAGAATTGTTCTTCAATAGAATGTTTGGATTTAAACACGAGTGCTCTAAACAATTGCAGGAATACTCTGAAGAAATTATAAGAAGATGCGGTGGTCTGCCACTCGCGATCATTACCATAGCTAGTATTTTAGCAATCCAACCAGATAACCTGGAGTTGTGGCGCCATGTCAAAGACGCATTATTTTCCAGATTGAGATACAATCCTACTTTTGAAGTCATGCTGAGAGAAATAGTAGGTCTGAGCTACAATATTCTTCCCCACTTTTTGAGGACATGCCTACAATATCTAAGTATGTACCCTGAGGGTCATACATTCTTGAAGGCTGACTTGGTGAAACAATGGAGTGCCGAAGGTTTTATAATTGCAGTAGAAGAGAAAAATTGCGATGCTGTTGCAGAGTGCTACTTTGAGGAGCTTATTTGCAGGGGACTGATACAGCCCAATCATGCTAATATCTCAGATGAGGTGATTTCATATGCAATGCACTCGACTGTATTTGAAGTTAGTAGGAACATGTCCACGGAAGAGAACTTCGCTACTGTGATAGATTACTCCAATACCATCTTAGAGCTTTCCGCAAAGGTTCGACGACTGTCTCTCAGATTCAGTAGTGCCAAATATGCAACGAAACCAGAATGCATTACACTATCCCCCGTACGGTCACTAATCTTTTATGGACTTGTTGAGTGCCTCCCTTCAATTAAGCAGTTTGAGGTACTTCGAGTTCTTATTCTTGAACTTTGGGGTGATGACCATGAAGAGTTAGACCTCAGTGGCATCGACATATTGTTTCAGCTGAGGTACATGCAGATTACATCTAACATCACTGTGAAACTACCAGCCAGGATCACTGACATATTTGCAAACACTGGAAATTCATGCAAGAGTAACTTCTGTTCCATCAGATATCGTACGTCTCCCTAGATTGGTGCACCTCTGTGTAGGTGGCCAGATAAATCTGTGCAATGGAATTGGCCACATGGGATCTCTACGCACTCTTCAGACTTTTGACCTCAGCAGTAACTCTGAAGATAATGTATGGCAACTTGGTGGGATGACATACCTGCATGATCTTCATGTCATTAGTTCTACAGAAATGTCTGATCCTCTGAAGGGGAAGTTGATAGCTTTTGTTTCTTCCCTTGAGAAACTTGGCAATTTAAAATCTATAATTCTTGCTCCTGCTGCTTCTTGCACAAACATTTCCTTAGATTTCTCATGGCGAAACATATCTCCTCTGTCCATCTTCATTCAGAGACTTGAGCTGTTGCCGCCCTTTTGCATCTTTTCAAGACTCCCCTTATGGATCGGACAGCTCCAGAAACTACGCATTTTGAAAATTGTTATTAGGGAATTGACAACAGGTGATGTTGACAGCATCACCAAATTACAGGAACTCACCATTCTCTCTCTGTACGTTAGGCAACCAACCGCAGAACAGATTGTCTTCCATCGTGCAGCATTTCCTGTTCTAACGTTTTTCAAATTCAGATGTGGCATTATGCGCATTGCTTTTCAGCCAGAAGCAATGCCTAGGCTTCGTAGTCTGAATCTTGAATTCAATGCCCACAGTGGAGAGCAAAATGGTAATATGCTTGCCAGCATTGAACACCTGTTAAGCCTCCAGGAGATCACTGGCCGAATTGGGGCAGCACCTGGTGCAGAGGAATCTGACAGAATAGCTGTGGAGTCTATGTTCAAGGATGCCATTAGCAAGCATTCAAGACTTACAAACTTCAACCTACGAATTGTGGGTTTGTTTGAAGAGTATGTGCCTTTCTTTCTCTTTGTAACTACACTGAAAGGTTATAATAAACTGTTGCTAGCTACTTCATTGTGTTAGCTTTATTCTCATATCGATAATTGATGGTGGGGGAGCGCAACATGTAAGGCGGGGTAACTCTCACCTATCAGACTAGTTTTTA
This sequence comes from Microstegium vimineum, assembly GCA_022036555.1. Lineage (NCBI taxonomy): Eukaryota > Viridiplantae > Streptophyta > Magnoliopsida > Poales > Poaceae > Microstegium > Microstegium vimineum. The sequence continues at coordinate 19,425,159 of CM039133.1, forward strand.
GATTAAGTTAGGTCTAAGGGCTGGATATGTTGTGGGCTCCGGTGGACCTGACTTAAGGGGGTGTTGGCTTGTAGGTATAGCAAGCTAGGTTAAATTTCGATGCGCACTCTCGGGGCTGGAAACGTCGTTCAAAGATCGCACGGTATAGTGTGATGAAAAAGTTGTGTCCGATGTGTGACGGGAAAGATTGTTAGGTTTAGTCACACATCGGTAATCGATGGTGAAAAAACCCAACATATAAGACGGGGGCAACCCTCACCTATTATGCTAGTCTTTTAGGTTGAGTTAGGCCAAGACCTGGATATGTTGTGGACTCTAGTGGACCTGGGCCCGATGGGCTTTGGCTTGTGAGTATAGCGAGCTAGGTCGAATTTGACCGTACACTCTAACAGATTGTGTCCCGGGGCGATTGTGTTTCCTTAGCGTGAAGCTGTTTCCAAGGTAGCTGGAAATGAGATTGCTATATACTTTCAGATTCTAAACTCTCCATTGATAGTTATTAACATAAAAAAAAAAGAAGACTGCCGAGGTTCAATATTTTGTTTAATTACTTGGTCAAGTTTAATCTGCTGAATTTAGTCATGGTGCCAGTTCCACCTATTTGACGATGTGCATGTGGTCAAGATTTCTGGCTTGCAACAATTTTTATAGAAGATTTGAAATCTGATAATTATTAGTTCTACTTATTCATTTTCTCAACACATACAAGATAGCGCTTTTAGGTGAAAAAACTGCATGAAAAACAAATCTTACAGGTGATGTTACCTTTTTTCCTCTTATATAATTTTAATGTAGCTGATCAGCTCATATTATGCGCTTTTAGGTGGAAAAAACTGCATGAAAAACCCATTTACTTCTCAAATTTCTATTGAATTTATTATTAATTTTAATTTCCATGACTAAACATATATAGACGTGATATGCAAATGTGATACATCTAATTAATCTACAGTAACATGAAACATAATATTAATGTATTGGGTATTATGTTACACAATCTCTGCAGGTTGCATAAAAAAAGTGAGCTAGAGGAGGTAGCTGCAGTTGTTGAAGAAGAAGTGTGGCAATCCAACGTTGCAAGTGTCGTGAGCATGCCCTTCCAGGCGAGCTCGGACGATGGCTACAACTGGCGCAAGTATGGCCAGAAGCAGGTGAAAGGGAGTGATAACACGCGCAGCTACTACAGGTGGCCGCAGAAGGTGCTGCAGAGCGGTGACGCGTCCGAGCACTCGTTGGGCGGAATGTTGGGCTCGGGCAGGCCCGTCGCTCTTGCATAGGAGGTTGGATGTCGGTGTAGGCTTGCCGCGGGCCGAGAATGCTGGCGGTGATGAGTTCGAGAAAGACCAGCCGGATTCCAAGAGGTGAGACTGAGAGTGCTTTGGTAGTTTTCTGACTTTTTGTTGCATTCTGGGAACGAACAAGCAAGCGGCGGAATTCAATTCCTGTTGATTTTGTCAGGAGGAAATACACTGAAGACGGTGAGTGGATATCCATGCGTCCGGGCGGCCTGACGACCCAGTGGTTCCCCATGGCCCAGCGCGAGGTCGCCACCTCCCTCGACGTCCCGCCACCAGTCCCGAGACGGAACGCGGTCTCTGTGTCTCCGGGTTCAGTTGTCGCCCGGAGACATCAGAGGGCGTTCGTGAGAGGGCGACACACAGAGACCGCTGCCGCAGCGTCTACATGGGAATCCGTCGAGGGTCCCACTCCCGCTGCCGCCGCAGCGCAGCTGCAGCCGCAGCCCCATCACGCGGAGCTGGACCGTCTACGCTGCCTCGGCAGCGGCGCCGGCAGCACGGTGTGGATGGTGCGGGACCGCGGCACGGGGAGGCTCTACGCTCTCAAGGTGCTCAACGGGAACCACGACAACGCGGTGCGGCGTCAGATCGCCATCCTCCACACCGCCGAGCACCCGGCCGTGTTGCGCTGCCACGGCATGTACGAACACGGCGGGGAGCTGCAGATCCTGCTCGAGTACATGGACGGCGGCTCCCTCGACGGCTACCGCATCGCCGGCGAGCAGTTACTCGCTGAAGTCGCGCGACAGGTCCTGTCCGGGATCGCTTACCTCCACCGCCGTCACATCGTGCACCGCGGCATCAAGCCCTCCAACCTCCTCATCAACTCGGCGCGCCACGTCAAGATCGCCGACTTCGCCGTCGGCCGCACCCTGAACCGGACCATGGACCCCAGCAACTCCACCGTAGGCACCATCGCCTACATGAGCCCCGAGCGGATCAACACCGACCTCAAGGACGGTAGCTACGACGGCTACGCCGGCGACATCTGGAGCTTTGGCGTCAGCATTCTTGAGTTGTACCTGGGCAGGTTCCCCTTCGGGGAGAAGCAGGGGGACTGGGCTAAGCTCATGTGCGCTATCTGCTACTCCGATCCGCCTGAGCCACCGCCCACCGCCTCGCCCGAGTTCAGGGGATTCATTAGCTGCTGCCTGCACAGGAACCCGGCCAACCGGCCGACGGCCGCGCGGCTACTGCAGCACCCTTTTGTCGCCGGCCCGCAGCTGCAGCACCTCGCTGCTCCTCCCTCGCCGTGACCACAATAAAATTGCAATTATAGGAACCCGAACAATGCACTTTGCTACTAGGACTCTAAACATCGACTTCATTAAAAGAAACGTTGCCTTTTTGTTATACACATGACATTTGATGTTTTTAATCAATTTTATATATCAACTAAATACATGTATTTGGCACCCAAAGTGACCCTTTTCCGTGAGACGCTGTCCCGCGTCCAGCACCGGAACCTGGCAAGGACTGACTGCTCATCTACCCGTACATGGAGAACGACAGCCTAGACCACTGGGTCCACGAGCGCCGCGGGATTCCCATGTGTGTCAGCCTGTCAGGTGTATCCTTGCACGGTAGCGATGGTAGCATAACGAGAGAAATAAAGTGCATACATATGATTTTGTAAAAGATCATATCATATTTCAAGTACAGAGAGGCCCACTTCATACCAATTTTCATTGTTCTAAAAATAAAGGTTTGGTTAGAAACTTCAACAACTTTTTTTTTTAATCTCCAATCTGCATGTAGCAGAGCTATCACATGAACCGGCAATTGTGCTTGACAGAAGATGGTGAAGGGAAATCCACACCCCAGGTAGAATTGAAAAGAAAAAACACATTTTATTTATTTCCCTTTCTTTGGGATGTATGGAACGCCTACTGAAAGTGTGAACTTTGTACAATTCTACTCATCGTGACACATCGCCGCACCCGACATCCCAGCCGCGAAGCTTAATTAGGCCTAGCTTTCCTTGTGGATCCAGTAGATTTTTAAGTAGGCCGCCCCGCGCCTAATCCCAGGCGACACCACTGGAAAGTGGTAGTGGTGGGCGCATCCCACGCCTAAGGGCATGTACAACCCGGATCGTCTCTTTAAGACTAGAATATGACAACCCACAGGCACACAGAGTCGTCTATAAGTTTTGCATGTAGCAAGGATCAATCATGAATATTAACTTGTATACCATTGTGTGGCCGTTTAATGGAAGAAGGTTCAGGGATAAATAAGAGAACGTAATTACAATATTTTAAAACCATCAATATATAATTATATTACATATAATTGCAACATATATTGTCTAATTTCTTTGTTTCCATATCATTCTTGAGTTTCAACTTTGATAGCGGAATTCCCGCAAAGCACCTCTCTGAAATCAGCACACAGAGAAACTTAACTAAAATAAGGACTGAAACTTAACTGAAATGACCACCATCAAGTTTTCATAAATTTAACGGACACTAACAGTACTAACACTAAACACTACAGAATCACCAACATCTAGTTTCAGCGAACATCACTCATCTTTTCTCATATCTATATCTCTTTCACACCATAAAGCTGTGTTCAGTTAGTTACACATGATAGATTCGAGTGCAACAAATCAACGAACACCTTGAAAGCTAGAGCAGAGATGAGGCACCGAGGCAGCAGAGAGCGGGTCCAGACTGCGGCCAGTGCTGGCCGCTTCCTGCGGCAGCGGCGGCACCGCATCTGAGCAGCATGGCAGCGGTGGCGCCGACGGCGAAGACAAGGACGCGCCGAGCTCGACGTTCTGGCAGACCTTGGGAGAGCGTCAGGGAGTGGGAGGATCAGGACGACGCAACAGCTCCCCTACGCGCGCCAAAACTGAATCCCGCTCGCATGGGATCCGCGCGCCCTCGAATCGACGAGGCGACTCGTACAACGGCGACTCGAGCCGGCGACTCCACCTTGGGCCACGGGCTGTCCCCGTCGCCTCACCAGACGACGACGGCCCCGTCTCTTCCCGTTGGCAGGGGGGTTTCTGCAAAAATAACATTACAGAGACGGGTCCTAGAGACCCGTTGTACATGCCCTAAACCCTTGCTGCACCCCACCGAAGAGCGCGAGGACCTACGCTGCATGGCTTAACTTTGGAGCTCAGCTGATCGCCCATTTCCATCATTCATTTTTTGTTGCTTCAGAGAGAATATCGTATTAAAACATAGAAAGGGAAAAGCAGTGATCAAATCAAAATCTCAAAGCATCCATCTGCCCACAATACCAGAATGCATGAATCCAATCGTTCAAACGGCTGTTGAGTGACAACAACACAATTGTCAACCAAGATCATCTTCACGTTATGCAGATTCTAAAGGGAGAAAATATGCATACCCACAGCCTTGTGCGGCAAAGACTCTTAGTTTACAAGAACAATATACGAGAGGCGAAAGCTACGAGTTTGTATCTTATTTGGAATGGTTGCTGATCATCTTAATACTTAATTCATGTATAGTAGAAAACTATTGCGGAATTTACAAAGGAGAGTGATAAAAAAAACAGTCCAAATGATCAATGACAAAGGAGACTCATACTTGAAGCAAGAGAAGAATTGAGCTTAAAGTATATGTCCACACCAATTCCTGCTCTGTATGGCCATTACAGCAGGTCAACAGGGTCTGCTGACCAAAGTAGGTGCTGCCGATTTTCCACAATCACTGCTTCCTAGATACTGCAAACCAAAAAAGCCAGCTCAACACCATTCTTAAAACTATTTACCCAATATATTTAAATAAAACTTCAGGTACAATGAGGTACAAATGTATGTTTAAACAGTCCAAAACATATAGCCAGGGATGATATATGGACTATTAAGTTCAGAACTCCTTCCAGACTACAAAAATCATAAACATGATTCACTGTTTATAGGGTTAAAAAATCAGCAAAGGGTAAGACAGCCCCAGGCATTTTGTTAAGAAGATCTTCTCGCGCAGGTCAAGAAAACCCCAAACCCATGCCCCGCATACAAAGCAGCACCATAGCCTAACAAATTGTTGGGATGCTTATGTGTATATAAGTATATTTAGCGCAATGTCAAAGACATTCTATTCCAACAAAAACTGTAAAAATATTCACACCCATAAATGGAGAATAAATGTATTTTCAATTTTTACAAAAAGAAAATAAATAAGATTTTCATAGAAAATATGTCAGCAATTTGACAGAAATATGTGTAGGATATAAAGCTCGAATCCCTACAGTGGCTTGTCTGAAAGCAAGAGCTTACACCCAATCACCTTGTATTGGCAAATAAATTAGCCCATGTTTCCCTCTCTATCCAAAGGGATTGGGCCTAATCCCAATCTATTGACACAGGCACTAATTGCAGAATGCCAGAGTGAAGGAAACTGAGTTTTGTACCACTATTTAATAAAAGATAGCAAAAAAAATATTTTTTTTGGCAGCTGCCTAACTTTTTCAGTATATTATATTGGACATGTTTTTTAGAAAGAAAAAGGCTGCAAACCAGAAGTGAGGAGCAACGAAACTGACCATGATACTCCCTCGATCAAGGATCAGAATCCTCGTGATGCAAATCATAATTAAGACACTGGGTCATTCGGAGAAATGGACAAGCCAGTTAAAGCAGTACAAACCACATGATGTCCTGTAATTTTATCTATAATAACAGAATCCAGCTCGCCAGGTGGTGGCATCTGGGCGTTAGGTTCTTGTTCTGGTTCTTCAGGCAGAACAGGACATTCTATAATCTCATTTTCAGTTGCCCCTGATGCAGCAGAATCTTCTCCATGATCACCTTCCTCTGGATCAACCCTTTTGAGAAGGACTTTTGGCCTGTTCGGATGATTGTTAGCTGCCTTCACCCAAATTGATTTAGTACTATTATTGACCCTATTATCAATAGTTACTTCCTTCAGGTGTGAAGCCTTTAATCTGAATACCAGAGAGACCGTCCAGATCTTTACAAAGCAGCTGAAGTGATTCCAGATACGGCATAGAACCTGCTTCGATCTTTGGGAATGTTTCTGGACGTTTCAGCACAAAACATAAGTGGAGTAGAGTTTGTAACTTCTTATCCTTGATGGTGATCTCATCAAATTCCTCTGCAATCAGCTTCAGGTACCTTAGGTATTTCAAATCACACAAAGCTGTGAGAAGATCAGCTGTAAATCTTGTTGAAGACTGAAGGCACAGTTCAGTTAGTCCACGAAGTTCGTTAACAAATCGAGGCAGTTTTGAGAGCCTGCCATGTAATTTCAATGATGCAAGATAGCAGGGACTATGCAAGTCTTCCAGCAAATCTTCAGACCATGCTTCAAAATGGACTGACAGAGAACGAGGGTCATCTGCTGACTTATTTGCATCATCGATAAAGTTTTGTATGGCCTCCTTAAGATTAGTCATGTTAGCATATGTTGCAGATGACTCGCACCAGATCTTGACTTTAGGCAATTTTTTCATCTGATTCATAAGTTCCACAAATCCTTTACTTTCGTCAACAAGAAATCCTGCTAACGTCTGCAAATTACATTGTCCTGGAGATAGAATGACTTTCTTTTGGAGCTTAAACTTTCCAAATAGATGAACTAAATTTGGCAGCTTCATAACTTCTGGACGTAGGATCGTTACAGCCGATCTTCTTAGATCGAGTGTCGCCAAAAGTTTCAGTTGCTTTATCTTCTTAGGAAGATTGGTAACCCCAGCCCCTAGGCTTAGATATTTTAGAAGTAGCAGGTTGCACAATTCTTTGAGATTTTCATGTTGCAAGTTGGTACACTGTTCAAGATCCAAGACTCTCAGGAGCTGATACTTCTTGAGATCCAACATAGCATTACCCACATTCCCTGTGACTATTAGAGACCTGACAAGCGATAGATCATATTCCAAATTGCTGACATCTGTAATACTACTCTCACGGAAAGAAAGACGGCGAACACGTTTGTGTTGAGGGCTCCTGTCACCAAACAAAGCAATGCTGTTTTCAGAATGAGACTTGAGCGTAATGTACTCATGCATCATGCCATATGTTTTGCATGTCCTCACATCCGTGTTGTTACTCACATCAATGGGTTCGATAATATTCTGGTCTATGAGCATCTTAAAAATTTCAACTGCTGGATCAATGCCTAAATTTGATGGCTTTAGCAATCCCTCTGCTAACCATTGCCTCATTAACCTTTTTTTAGCGTAAAATACAGCAGGGGAAACCCCCACTGTGAGATTTTATATATATAAAAAAGGGTAAGAACTACAAAAAAAAAACAAGCACAACCTAAACCACCTAGTAGGCTGAGAGAGCCACTTGGCAGCCAAAAAATTAAGAAAAGAGATCTAAACAAAGGAGGAAAGAAGAGCGTTTATCCTCAGACATTCTAAAAGCTTGCAATCTACACTCTAGGAAGGAGCATTTCCAGGAGGAGAAAGAAGGCCGTCCTCTATCAAAAATAAAATTGTTTCGCTGCTTCCATATGTGCCAGGCAACAATGATGAAGATCTCCATGAAGAAGGGATTCTGATATTGTTGTTTTGACTGTATCATCATTTGGAAGAAACCGCTTTCGAAGTTCCAGTGCATATTCAAGTGATGTCAGTAGGCCTGACTGAAAGGGCAACTAAAGAAGAGATGAAAAGCAGTTTCCTCAACATTGTGATTACAGAGAACACAATTGTAGTTGTTGCCCTCTAACTTGTGTTTTTTCCTTTTGAGAAGATTCCTTGTGTTCAGCCTATCCATAATCATGAGCCAGGAGAAGACTTTTAGTTTGTTACAACATTTTGAATCCCAAATTCATACGTAAGGGGCAGTAGGCTGAACATTTCTGTAGGGGAAGTTGTAGAATTTAGAGGAAGTATAGCTGCTGCTGCCCCAAATATACTGCCAGTGATCTTTTGTGTCCTGTTGACTGTGACAGAACCGTCCAAATTATAAGAGATCAAGAACCAAAGTAGCCGATTTAACGACCACTTTAAACACTTGAGCCCATATAATCCCGGTAGTCCGGAAATCTCGAAGGATTTCTAACAATCGTATCCCCAACCAAGATCGCGCAAACTCAGGTATGCACATTCGAACGAACCAACAATTAAACGAAAATATTAAAGTACGAATTAAAGTTATTACAACACTTTGTTCCAAATAAAGTAGTACTCACGCCACAACACATGTGGCCAAATAAAACCTTGTTTTATAACTCGAACCCAAAGTTTCACTCCGCACTAGTACCATTAATAAATAGGGGTGCCCACGAGATCACGTCCAACAACAGCAAAAGATGAGCTCGTAGAAGACCTTGTCCAAAGCCTACTCCTCTTCTCCTTCGACAGGATAGAGACAGTGCTTACAATAGCCAAAGTATACTTGGCCATCTGCAACAAACGGGATAAACCCTGAGTACGGGAATGTACTCAGCTAGACTTACCCGTCTAACTGAAAATAAAGACTCCAAGGATATGCACGGCTATTTATGTGGATCTGGATAAACTTTGCTTTTGCGGAACGCGAGAAAGATGAAACAACTAGGATTATAAGAGAGCAGCCATTTTCCATCCTATTATTTATCTCTAGGTTTTGCACCTGTACTAGAGCACTCACTTGATCTAAGCAATCAATAAGATAATACCATATCCAGTTCATTTGTCCATATTTTAGTAGAACCATTATCGATGTCACATGGAGTTGTACCGTGGTGAAGCTCAGCATAATCCCCCACTATCCGGTGGGAGGCGGTGACTCGAATCGATATACAACCAACTAACAAGATTACCTTTAACACACACTCACATTTTCCCCGTCGGGTCCATGCATTGGGTTACCGCTCAACAAAGTCCAGGTAGTACCGCCGCGATCTCAGAGTAACCCACCCAATTGGAGAAATCAGTTGGACACCACGGGGCAGGTCGTATCTCCATACTAGAGGGTGCCAGAAGTTGGCTGAGAGTCAACCCGGACAATGTTTACTCGGCTTCGGGGTCGATACTCGCAACAACCCCTATGTGAAAGGGCGCATTCAAAGATGTAAGAGGGTCACCATCGTATACAAACCTATACGATCCAACGGGCGGACTGTCCCCAAGTCTAAACCACTTGGTGCACTTGCCTTTCAGTTGACCGCATTTTATTACTACCATTGGTTCTTTCCCACGATAGCAAAATATAGCCTGGGATAATACGATAAGTATAAATGTAACCATTTGTTCTAAGCAGACAGGGTAACAAGGTAGGTAAATTCAATATCAAGGAAGGTAATGCATCAACTGAGATTCAATCAACTCCTGTCACCTAATGCATCACAATAAAAATACTCAAGTAGATTAATTATAAATGCTGGGAGACTTAAGGATGCTCCGGGGCTTGCCTTGAGTGAAGGTGGAGGGCTGGTGGTCAGGGCACTCGGGGAGGTTAGTGTCGAGCTCGTGGTACTCCTCGTTCAGCTCCTGCACCTCCTGGACTCCTTCCTCTGGAAGTGGCACCTTGGGTTCCTCTACTGATCCTGGATGTGTGCAATGCATATAAATAAACTTGATGGTGCAGGGATGATGCTTAAACAAGAATTAGACACTCAAAGATTGCTTTTAGAATTAACCTAAGTATTCATGCTAGCTCCACTTTACATAGCAAACCTAAAATAAACTGTTCAGAAAAATCTACAAAAATTACCGAGGATAGAACAAGCCTGCTGGATGCTACTGCAGAAAAATTACTTAAAGTAAAGCTACCAGCTAGCAGATACAAAAAGATGAATTTAAATGTAGAAAAAACACTTAGAACTAGAGCTACTAGCTAACAGGGTGAAACAGGCTATATCTTATTTTTAACAGGTTCTTTACTTGAAAACATATTTATCCAGAAAGTTCCATGATCAACACTGCTAGATTATTTTCTATAGGAATTTCCAAAGGAAACCCTAGAAAAGAACACTTGAACTACAAGTATCTTTTATTCCATACAACATACCACATATTATATTTTTCCTAGATAGATCATGGTATACAAAGACTACACCAAAAGTTTCATGATTTATCTATGCACAGGTTTACCACACGAATTAATCTAAGAAAGCAGCAGAAACACATTTTAATAAAGAACTAATTAAATCTACACAGAAACATGGCATCTTATATTTTTCCTAGCTTCTACACAGGATGAAAGAGCTAGTATAAAAACTTCACATTTTTATTTGATCATTTCAAGCAGGAACACATTTATCTTTGATAAATGCAGAAAAGAACTATTTAAACATTAGTACTGAAGACATTCTACAAAAATTACTTTTATATTTTTAACAGAAATATCTACATTTCTAGAGTCTAACAAAATTTATTTCACCATTTTAGGATTTACCAAACTTCAGATATGAAATAAACAAGCATTAACACATTTTCTGAAAATAGGAAAAAGGAAAAGCATCACTGTATTCGGCCCAGGGTGAACAGTATGTGGGCTCGGCCCAGTGCGTGAGAGTGGCCGAGCTGATAGGTGGGACCCCGTGGTCAACTCGGGTCCACATGTCAGTGAGTGTGAAGCAGAGCAACGGCGCTGACCGGCGCGTTCTCGCCGACGGTGAGCTCGTCGGCGGCGAGGGTGGCTGCGCTAGACTCGGGGTGATGATGCTCATTGACTGGTGGGGTTGGTTGAACCGGCGCAACCCTGTAGCGAGCCGGCGGCGTGCGGTGGCGGTGCAAAGCGGCGGGGCTCTTACCGGCGCGGTGTTGCCCGGCGAGCGGGTGCGTGAGCACCACGGTGATGCAGTGAGTGCAGTGCAAGTGTCGGTTGAGCCGGAGGAGCTCCGAGGAGGTCCGGCCACGTGCGAGCTCCGTGATGGCGGCAATGGCGCACGACCAACGGCGCTGTGTCGTTTCAGTGCGCGAGGGTGCTGGCGGAATGGTGTTCTCACCTCTACTACCTCCGGTGAAGCTTCCACAAAGATGGAGACGACGGAAGCGGGTCGTAGAGGGGTGAACGGAGTTTGGTCGTTGCGGTGGCGACTGCGGGCCGAGGAACGGCGACGGCATTCCGGCAACGGTAGGGATCGAGCAGAGGCGCTCGGATGGCGGCGAACGGGCGAAGGGGGCGCTGCGGTGCTCTCGGTGTGCGGCGCGGCGAGAGCAGAGGCAGAGTGAGCGAGAGAGTGAATGCGGTGAGTGCTGGCGAGTGCGGGAGGGAGAAGGGGTGTAGGCGCTCCCTTTCGCGCGTTCATGGCCGACCGGCGCGGCCGGTGGGGGCCGTGACGCGACGACGCGGCGGTCGGCAGCGGGGAGGCGTGTCTGCGGCGCACGGGGCAGGGGCGGCAGCACGCAGGGCAGAGCGCGCTCTTGGTTCTAGCGCCGTTAGGGAGGATTCGGCACTTGATCGCGAGCGAGACGGGGCGAGCGGCTGACCGGACGCGGCACTACGGCGGCGTTATGGCGACGCGACGGCGAGCAGCGCGGCAGCGGCGCAGCGCTGCGCTCTGTGCAACGCAGAGGTGAGGAGTGGGCGAGTGCGTGGTCGGCGCAGAGCGGGCAGGGTGCGGCGCGACGCGAGTGGCGCAGAGCGGTGTCGGTGTCCGCGCGTAGGCATCGGCAGCTACGCGGTAGCGACGCCGGCGTACGGCGCGTGCGTCGCACGTGCGCCATGCGTGCGCGGGGCGCGCGGGCGTGAGCGGGCGCTGGCTGGGCCGCGGGTAAGGCCAAGCAGGGCGAAAGGGTGGCACCGGCCCATTTCAGTTTTCTTTTCCCTTTTTCATTTTCTCTTATTTGTTTCAAACTGAAATTGCTTCAAAACAGTTTTAAAAACTCAAAACTAGGTTTTGAAATAAAAACCAAAGTTGCTCATAATAAAATGCTCTACATTTTTCATGTAGGTCTCATTTTCTGAAAACCATTAATTTACAGGGTTCTAGATTAAAAACCAATTAAGTCATTTTAAGAAAAGAATTACTTTTATTCTTAACAAATAAACTAAGCTTAATTAGACAGAGTAATTAATTATGAAGCACACCATTCTTTATTCTAAACATAGCAAACTTATTTAAACATGTTAATCAAGAGTAGAGCACAAAACACCTATTCAATTCTAGTGTGAAGAATATAACCAAACACACATGAAATGATGACATATATAAACATGAATGCAATGAAATGCTTATGCTTAGTGGCTAATGATGATCCTAATGCAAGCTTGACACAGGGTGTCACATTGAACCTATATAGTTTGAATATAGTCTTGCATTGTTTGGTATTCTTGGTAAGCTTGTTCAGACAATGGTAGGTGAAACTGAGGCTCAAGGTTGTTATTTGAAAGAAACTGCAACACAGATATCTTCTTGTTTTTGGCAAAGGTGAAAAGTCTAGGGAAGTTATTTTGCATGATATTGTCATTCCATAAGTCTGACCAGAAAAGAACAGTGGATCTGTTCCCAATTTTGCAATTAGCAATTCCTCTAAATTGATCATAGAGCTTCAAAATATCCTTCCACCAAAAAGACCCTTTATCGATAGTAGCATGTGGGATGTCACCATTGGAGTAGTGTGCATGCCAAACCAGTTTGACCCATGGAATTTCCTTCCTATTATAGAATTTGTCTAGGTGTTTAAGAAGGAGGGCAGAGTTTTGGCTTCTGAGATTGATGATGCCGAGACCACCTTTTATTTTTGGTTTGCTACATTTTTTCCAGGCCACCAAGGGCTTCATTTTAGCATTGCTATCAGAGCCTCTCCAAAGGCAGTGCCTCCTTGCTCTGTCAATATATTCTATAACTGAAATAGGGAGCTGGAGAGTACACATAGCATATGTAGGGAGAGATGACAGAACCAAATTCACTAGCTCAAGTCTTCCTGCATGAGATAGAAAGTTTGAAGTAGCTTTAAGTCTTCGTTCAACTTTGTTCATGATGAATCCAAAGTGTTCTACCCTTGGCTTGGTGGTGCCCAATGGCAGTCCAAGGTAAGGAAAAGGGAGGGATTCTAGTTTACACCCAAAAACCCCAGCAAGTTGATGTGCTTTCTCTGGAGAGAGGTTCAAAGGCACCAAACATGATTTTTTATAGTTGACCCGAAGTCCAGTTGATTGCGAGAAAGATTCCAACAGTCCCTTTAGAGTGAAAAGTTCCATTTGGAAAGCTTTCATGATGAGAATGGTGTCGTCTGCATACTGTACAATTGGATATTGAGCTATCTCATAGGAGGGGATAGGTAATTCAAACAGTCCTTCACTGTGTCCTCTGTTGATGATGCATTGAAGGAGGTCTGCAGCCAAAACGAAGAGAAGGGGAGAAAGAGGATCCCCTGTCTCACCCCACGCCTGCATTGAAAGTGTTTTCCAGGCACTCCATTGAGAAGGATGGAGGAAGTTCCTGTGTCAAGAATTCTTTGGATCCAGTTACACCAAATTTCATCAAAACCTAGTTGTTCCATCATCTTAATGATCACATTATGCTCAATAGTGTCAAAAGCTTTTGTGAAGTCTAGCTTGAGAATAATGATTTCTTTCTTTGATTGCTGACATTGATGAATATACTCGTAGGTCCATGCTAAGCAGTCTTGAATTGTCCTGCTCTTGATGAAGCCATACTGGTTGGTATGAATGAGAGATGTGATCTTGCCTTGGAGCCTGTTGGCCAATAGTTTTGTGATAATTTTGAGGACACAGTTTAAAAGTGAAATGGGTCTGAAGTCATTCATGGTGGTAGGGTTGTTTGTCTTGGGAATCAGAGTGATGAAGGAGTTGTTTATAGATTGCAGGTCTAGGGTTCCATTGAAAAAATCAAAACAAAGGCTATAGAAATCTATTTTAATTGTTTCCCAATAGCTTTTGATGAAGTACCCATTAAACCCATCTGGGCCTGGTGCTTTGTCCGCAGGCATTTGCTTGATGGCATTATCAATCTCCTTAATTGTGAAGGGCCTGGATAGTTGCCATAAATTGTTGTTGGACTAAACTAGCTGGTTCAAATTGTATAGCATGTCAGGTCTAGTGGTACATCCCATTCTGTGTTTGTATTCTTCAAGTAGCAAAGCAGCCTTTTCACTATGTTCACAAACAGATCTTCCATCTTCAGTTTCCAGCAAAGTGATAGTGTTTATCCTATATCTTTCAGTTGTAGCAGCATGGAAAAATTTTGTGCTCTCGTCTCCAAATTTAGTCCATCTGATGGTATATCTTTTTTTCCAGTATTCTTTTTGATGCTTGAGGAGCTTTAGGATGTGGTTCTTCAGAATCTTTCTAAAGTTGAACTCCTGGAGAAAAAGGGGCCTTTGTTCTTCTAGTGTGTCTAGGATCTCTAGTGTAGAGTTGCAAAGTTTTATCAAACAACTGAGATTACAAAAAACCTTTGCTCCACTTTTTTAGAGTAGCCCTTAAAAGTTTGAATTTGGCACTAATTCTGGTTGCACTGTTAGTTGCTGAAACATTGGAATTCCATACAGAGTTTACCAGATCAAAGAAACCTGGGTGCTCTACCCAAAAATTTTCAAATCTGAATACTTGTGCTTTTGGAATAGAGGTCCCAACTTGAATTTTGCAAGGAATGTGATCGGAGGTGGGTCTAGCCATTGGAAAGAGCAAAGTGTTAGGGAAATCACTGATCCAGTTTGATGTTGTGAACACCCAATCTATTTGCTCAAGAAGTGGAGCACTTTGCAGATTGCTCCAGGTGAAATTTCTTCCTTTGAGAGGGATCTCAAGTAGGCCTAGATTGCTTATGATTTCATTAAAGATCATCATGTCATTCATATTAGCACCATCTCTATTTCTATCAAATATAGATCTGTAGAAGTTAAAATCCCCAGCAAACATCCAGTTCTCATCTGCATTGAGATTGAGGCTATTAAACCAGTTAACAAAGTTGTCCCTTTCTGGTCCTTGGCAGGGTCCATAAATGGATGAGAGAGTCCAAGTTTGCCTATTATGAGAAGAGATGAATCTTACTGTCACTGTGAATTTATTTATTTGGATTATCTCTCCTGTAAAGATTGAGCTATTCCAACCCATCATAATCCCCCCGGAAGCGCCCTTAGAAGGGGAGAAGGCGAATTGTTGTGAAGCGCTTTGGAGCTAGTTTTTTTATGTAGGAATGATCAAAATGTTCTCTTTTTGTTTCTTGTATGCAAAAAATGGCACATGCGTTTTCATCAATTTTTTGCTTGATAGCATTGCATTTGTCTTCAGAGTTCAAACCTCTAATATTCCAATTTAAAATGTTCCAACATCTGTTGTGGTCTCTGTTGGTGGAACTATTCATTGATAACTAGTTGAAAATCATTTGTGCTGCTCCTACTTGAACTAGCTTCTTCATGACTTGAAGTTAAGAGCAGCTCAGCCGTCACCTCCGAAGGAGCAATGCGACATTTCTCAGTTGCTATCTTCTGAATCTTGACCATAGGAATTTCAGGAAAAAAGACACCAGTTTCCTTGCTTTTATAAATATCAGAGAGCCCAGGAAAGGAGGTGGCATAGCCAGTTGGGGGAGTAAGTAGATTCTCCAACAACTCAGATTGGGGTGTCACTTTTTTGTTTTTAGTCTTGCCTCTTGTGGTAACTTCCTTTGCATCAGGAATGATTTCAGGTTTATGCCCATCGAGAGCATTTTTCAGTCTGAGACTTCTTCTGAGCATCTCTGTTGAAATTGGGGTAATGGACTTCCTCCTTCTTGTTACCTTGTTACATTCTTCCTGTCCATTTTTATCGGAAGGAAGCTGTTGATCTTTGATAGCAAAGTCTTTGGGTCTAGTAGAAAACAACTTCTCTTGTGTTGGCTGCTCCTCGAAAACTTGGCTCTTGGTCTTACCCCTTCTCCTGAAATAGACTTTTGTGATAGGACCAGCTCTAGCAAGATGGGTTGCAGGTTCAGTTGATATGTTTGAAAGAGGTTGATAATTTTCACTAATTTGGGTGATCTGTAGGGATCCTGCATTCGTGTTTGGAGCCAAAATGGGGCGACCAGTGACATTAATTGCGGTGTTGAGAGAGTTTATGTCCAATGTCCTGATTGGATGATCACCGGGAAACATAGCAAAATATAGCAAGTAAGCTTTGTGATCGTGGGTAGGCAAGCTGGTGTAATCATTGATCAACAGCTCATGCAATCTTTTTAAGGTATTGTCAGTATTCAGACGAGCGCGTAGAAGATTGCAAGCCTCTTGACAGACAGGTCCTTTTGGCCAACCTTCTTTTTGCATGAATTCACCAACAGTAGTCAGAGCAAGTGCTTGACCATCACATTTCTTCAAAATAGCTGCTGAATCTGGCTCAGGGTAACCTAAGTCTGTCACTGGACAAGCTTTTTTCAGGAATAATTTCTTGGAGTGGTCCTTATCAAGTCTTCCAATTTTGTGGATATAACCATTGGTGCTCCTGCTGCAGATAGTAGCCACCGACTGGAACCTTGTTGTCACCACTACTCTGCTATTATCATTAGAAGGGAAAGCAGATTTTATAGTATTCCACAAATGTGTTCGCATATCATCAATTACAATGAAGAACCTAGAATGGTTGAAAAAAGAGAATACAAAGATCAGCAAGGAAGTTACTCAGCAACCAAAACAATTAGTTTAAGGTGTCTATAGATGTCTATCATAAAATATTTTCGCCTATATACGCAGGATATGTTAGGGCCCAATTCTACCAGGATCACACGGTAATTAAGGCTTATTCTTGTGAATCCCAATATCTTTAATTTTTTTGAAGCTGCTACATACACAAATATTTGTTAGGCATTCTATGACCCTATAACAGTATAGGCAGGTGGAAAATACCTTTTACATGTCACTGCTCCCAACAAATTTGGACAATGATTTTAAAAGCTTCATAACTAATGCTACTGAACCGATTATGAATATGTTTTGTAGATCTTGAAGTATACATGTATTTTGTTTCCATTTCCTCTTAATATATATCTACTGGTTCTAATAAAAAACAATGTTTATCCTGTAGTTTACATTCTAAAAAATTACTATTGATAATAAATCATAAAGAAATACTCGACCAGGGAGAGACATCTCATTGATTTTTTTCCTTTAGAAGTTTGTGCCAGCCTTCGAGCCTTTAAACCTGGACCGGTAACCGGGTGAAGGGGGTTTTGTCAACCCTTGGACTTCAGCATTTAACCAGTCTAACTCAGATGAAGTTGGCTACTTTTGATGATAAAAGAGAGTATTGTAGTTACTCCCTCCGTTCCTAAATAAATCAACTTGTAGAGTTGTCTTAACTCAAACCTTTTTATGTTTGACCGAATTTATAGAAAGAGCAACAATATTTATGACATCGAATGAGCACATTATGAAAATATATTCCATGGTGTATCTACATATACTAATTTAGTGTCATAAATTTTGGCACTCTTTTTTCTATAAATTCAGTCAAACTTAAAAAGTTTGACTTAAGAGAACTATACTATATGAATTGATTTATTCAGGGGTGGAGAGAGTACTGTAATGAAATTAATCTGAGAAATAAGTAGGCAGCTATTTTCCATTTTCACAAAGAAGTCAACAGTATCTTACTTCTTGTTATTCAGATGCTCTCTCAGATCAATGCTAAGCTGGAAGACATCGTAGGTATCCGGTGGCTGCTTGTGCAATTTCCGGAGTATCTCCCTGTTGACACAAAAAGCGTCAGGATTTGCGAACACCTCGGGTTTATACCCGAAATTCGATATCCGGAGGCGTGCCAGTCGATTTGACCAGTTAATCGACAAGGACGATAACTAGAACAAGATTCAACCAAGACAACGGCGATGCGCCCGGATGTCAAGATTGGAACTTGATCAGAATAACTAGAGCAGAGCTGAACGAGACAACAACGATGCGCCCGGATGTCAAAGCTTAGAGGTACTCCCACGCGGAACTTACAAGGGTTTGACGGAGATCAAGATGATGCAGCCCGTCGAAGCTTGAAGAACTCGTTGATAAACTAAGACTAATGCAAAAAGGGTAAATTGCAGTAAAAGTAGAATAAGAGTAAATTGATTTGATTTTGATATTGGATTGATATATTACACGTAGCCCTTGGGCACATATTTATACTCCCGTATGGAGAGTTGTACAAAGACACGACTCGTATCTTTCCTAAAACAAACTCTTAACTTTAAGGAAATTGACTCGCGCAGGAGTCGGATCTAAAATAACAATATTATTTTTCTAAACAAACACATCTATTTTAAAGGGAAACAAACAACTCATGCAAGAGTCAGATTCAAACTACTATAATAATACTGGTATAAAATCTCCAGTTTCCTTATCTCCGCTTCGATGAAAACTTTCCATCGGCAGACCGCTTCAATCCGCTATTTCCTTCTTTCAGCATCAATTATCCTTTGCTGACATCAACCGCTAAGTCACCCTACGCCCATCGGCACTCCCTGCCTATCGGCATCGGCAATACTTTCCAATCGGCAACCTTGTACTGGCAACCTTCTATCGACATCGACAACATCTCCTCATCGGCAATCGGCACCGGCAACTTTACAGCTCAGGCGACTCGACTTCACTAATTAACCCTTGTCGGCAAGAACCATCCAGCTTTCATCGGCAACAAACTCACCTTTCTTACAGTGCACTCCCATCGGTAACTTTTACGGATGACTTCTTGATGCCGATAGAAAATGGCCACCGATTCACGCAAGTCTCAGCTCATTTGACACGTGCCGAAAAACGGTGTCAACACATGCCCCCCAATTTCGGAGTGTAGAATATTTTACGCACCGAAATTTTCTCCACTGTAGTCGTTCCTTCCGAGACAACCGCACAACTTCCTCGATCCCCGCGCATAGAACTGCAATTTATTAATAAAATCCCTCGATCATAGCGCAAACAGTTGCAAATCTACAATATCTCCTTGATTATCGCGCACATCCACCGCAGGCCTCTCCACATTCCTGCACAGTATGAACCGAAATCCCAAAATACCCCTGAGTAAGCTTATAAAAGTTACCAGGATCCAATCTGCCTTTTTACCCTAGGCCCACTTTCACTTCTTCATCTGCCTTCGTCTTCAACCTCCGGCGGCGTCTCCGAAGAACACCCTCTCGAGCTCGAACAACAGCGCTTTTCCCAAGTTCATCACAAACCGCAAGAACTCTCTCAGCTCTAATGGCGATTCAAGTCGACATCCCTAAGGTAAATCCACTTCCTCCTCATCCAATCTCCTGCTAGTTCCTTTCCCATATGAATCCATAATCTTCCCCTTTCCTTTTTTGATTCCTTCCTCTCTTTTCTTTTTGAAACCTAGGAACTGTACAACAAAGTAGTGATCCCTCTCGAGCAGTCCAGCTTCACCTGCCTAGGCCCAATGGGGAATCCTGATCCTAGTTACATGATCAACGCAGAAACCAACCGTATTCCTTTTAGATCTGAATGCTTCGGTTTAGGATTATAGAAGGACGCCTTTCGGTCATGGCCCAAGCTCACCAAAGGATGGAAGAACTGGTACCTTCGGGTCGTTAGAACACAGCAAGTCTATTGGTCAGAGCGCAACTTGGATCAGTGCATCAGGCTCTCCATTGCCGATATGGAGAAAAACGAGAACATGTTGATGGCGGCCTCCTATTTTTGGTCTGACACCATGAATGCCTTCCTATTCAGGCATGGACCAGCCACTCCCACACTTGCCGATGTGCACATGTTGACTGGTCTTGATGTCTGCTCTGCCGATACCTTCACTCTGTTCAATAGGAAAGTCGAGTATAAAGTGAACACTCGAAATATCGGCGGCTGGACTGGCTATATCCAGGAGTATCGGAAGACTGGATCGGTAAACCAGAGGGAGCATGCCATCTTCCTGAATATGTGGCTAGAAAAATTCATCTTCTGCGGCAGGGCAGTCGAACCTACCACCATGCATCTTCCGGCAGCTGAACTCCTTGCCGATGGAACAAGACTTCCTCTAGGCAGATATCTTCTTGGATCGGTATACTGCCTTCTACATCAATTATCCAAGAAGTTACTGCTAGGCGAGTCCATCGGCAACCTCGGGGGTCCCTGGTGGTTTATTAACATGTGGCTGAACGCACACATGTACAAAGCCCTTCAGTTCGACTTATTCGCTCAACAATTCCCAAGGGACATATCGGAAGATTACAAATATAGGGATGATGAATCGGCAACTCGTCCTCCACTCAACTTCGGAGAGGCCATCATAGTGTTGCCAGGGACCGATGCCGATGCAGAGCAGTTTGGCCTATTTTTCCAGAAATTTTACAACGGAATCCCTGCTTCGGAACGGCTCTGGTGGCCATACATTGACAAAGACAACCGATTTCCTCTGCTGTTCAACCTTACCGCTGGGAATGTGCCTCAAAATCAACTAATCATGAAGGTCAGTATTGTTCCCCGAGCTATCCCAATCAATATTTTCGGATCTAGGAAGAATGTCCCTCCATCCTTCGAGTTTTACTACCCATCGGCGGCGGCAAGACAACTGGCATTTGGCCAACTACCGATCAAGCTCTGCTACTCCAAGGTGGTAAAACCAAGGCAGACCATCTCCAGTGCCATAGACTGGAACAAAATCGTCAATCTTCCTCCCAATGCCGATACATCAGACATTGATCTATCTTCCTGGGCACCAACATCCTTCATCACAAATGAATACAAATTCTGGTGGCAAGAATGGAGATATCAACTATTTGCCAAGTCATCACACTACTATCGGAATATAATTGACGTCAATCATGTCATTCCCGATGATGCAGTAAGTTTTTCATTCCAATGCATTCATTACCTTACTCTTATCATCGGCATCTGACCCCCTTATGCTTAACAGGTTGATGATCCGATTCCCAAGATGAGCAGGAGTGGCAAGCCTTTTAATCTCCGAATGATGAACCCCATATCACTCATCGGCAATAATGCCCCCACGCTAGCTGCCTTCACCCCCCCAGAAGGTACCCAAATCGACGCCTGCAAAAACCAAGGCTACATCGGCTGCTGCTGCTGCACTGACACGGGTTTTTGCAGTAAATCTCATCTTTACTTATACCGATCACATACTGCTTCATCGGCAATAGTTTACTTTGTATAACTTGCACTAAATATTTTCAGGCAATGAGGTCATCGGCAGCCGCTCCAAGTACACAAGCATCTCCAAGTCCTGCTGCCGATGCTCCCCAGGCTTCATCGAAACGAGCTGGATCTCCCACTGCCGCACCAAGGAAGAAAAGGCGTCTGAGGTTGGCCACTCCATCTTCGCCATCAACTCCAGTCGCATCACCAACCCCTGACGCGCCAACGACAGCACCATCATCGGCTCCTATCCCTGATCACCCACTGGACGACGTCCCCGATCAGGAGATAACACCACCCGCTGCAACAGCGGAGGCGACATCGGCATCGACACCTTCACCAGCCGAAATTCTCGATGAGAGAACGGTGTTGCCACCACGGGAGCCAGCTACTACATCGGAAGCAACGCCAGCAACAACGCCACCAGCACCAATGGAGTCAACTGCTTCCCCAACAGAAGCTCACTCATCGGCAACTGCTGCCGATGTCCAGGATGAGGCCGGACCATCCAACATGTCAAGTCCTAGGCAAGAAATTCGCTTTAAAATGGTAAGTTGGTCACCTAAAACCTGTAACATAACCTTGTAATTGGCATATCGTAACTTCTTCTTTTTCAGGCCCAAGACTCCCCAGACAGCTTATTCTCCTTCGGTGTCAACCCCTAGGAGGATGAAAACCAAGAAGGCCCCGTTCGAGCAGACAACCTATTCTCCTTCGCTATCAACATTCCCGATGAGGATGAGGACGAAGAAAGCTCTGCTCCATCTCTATCGGCAGAGGTTAAATCCAAACTCGAAGTATTGCTTTTCTTGCTGCAACAAGATACATCCCAGCTCGTCCAGGATTCAACTGCAGCAAGGACAGCTTTCAAGGATATCCAAGGCCACCTCCCTACCGATACAGAAGAAACACTTTTCCAGGCAACTTTCCTCGATAGAAAGCTACTCCAATACCAGAGGCTCTCCCGTCGTATAGCCGATAGGACTGCCCAATCCCAGACTGAGGAAGATAAACTCAAGTTTAAAAGTATTGCTGGCGAAAAACACAAGAGCATCGGCCAAGCAGAAATCTCCAGCACCAATCTCGAGCAAGAAATTACTCAGCTATCGGCAAGGAAAGAAGAGCTATTGACTGAGTTGAAAAAGGTTGAAGAAGCCTTAAGCACAGCCAATCAGAAGAGAGCCCATCTGTCCAACACCATCAGGGCTCTGCGGCAAGAAAGAGACCAAAATGCCCGACAAGCCATTTTATTGAAGAAGAAGATTAAGCCAGTCGAGGGCTCTGCCGATGCCGATGCCAAGGAGATGGAGGAGATAGAGCAAATTCGCCTGCGTGCGATATCAGCTATCCAATCCTTATTGTAATTTATTCATCGTATCGGTAAATGTAACATTGCTACTTGACTTTGCTCTGTAATATAATGTCAATACGCTTTCACTGATGTATTATAACTTTCTCTTTCATCGGCATTCAAACGAGCACGCTATGCGTCTACCCAAATACTAGGGTAATATTTTTTCAAGTATTTACCATTGATTGCTCTAGAGAATGCAACTCCTTCGAGAGTTTTTAGAATATAAGCATTGCCAGGAGCAGACTGTTTTATCCGATAAGGACCTTCCCAATTAGGAGACCATCTTCCAAACTTAGAACTCTTAGTCCCAATCGGTAAAATTAACTTCCATACCAGATCGCCATCGGTAAATTGCTTCGCCTTTACCCTTTTATCATACCATCTAGCAACCCTCTTCTTATTCTCCTCAATGCTGATCAATGCCCTCAACCGATGACCTGCTAAGTCCTCTAACTCATCTTTCATCAGAGTAGCATAATCATCGGTCGTCAATTGATCTTGAAAAGATAATCGCCTAGAGCCAGTTTTAATTTCCCAAGGCAGGACAACATCGTGTCCATAGACCAACTGATACGGCGAGACTTTGGTTGCACCATGACAAGCCATCCGATATGACCATAAGGCTTCACTTAACACCACATGCCACCTTCTAGGGTTCTCTTCAATTTTGCGCTTGATAAGCTTAATAACTCCCTTATTAGTCGCTTCAGCCTGACCGTTGGCTTGAGCATAATAAGGAGAAGAGTTTAACACCTTGAACCCCATACTAGCAGCAAACTCATCAAACTCTCCTGATGTGAACATGGTTCCTTGATCGGTAGTAATAGTTTGAGGAATACCGAATCGGTAAACAATGTGTTCTCTAACAAAATCCACCATGTTTGCCGATGTCACCTTCTTCAAAGGAATCGCCTCAACCCATTTAGTGAAATAATCGGTAGCAACAAGTATGAACTTATGCCCCTTACTCGATGGCAGATAAATTTGACCGATGAGATCAATATCCCATCCTCTGAACGGCCAAGGCTTGATTATAGGATTCATTGCCGATGCAGGTGCCCTCTGTACGTTACCAAACTTCTGACAATCCTGACATCCTTTGAAATAGTTGAAGCAATCTTCAAGGATTGTCGGCCAATAATATCCATTCCGCCTAATCATCCACTTCATCTTGAATGCCGATTGATGCGCTCCACACACACCCTCATGGATTTCACCCATTAACTCTTTTGACTCCTCTTTCCCAAGGAACCTGAGTAAAACTCCATCAATCGTCCGATAATACAATTCATCGTCAAGAAGCACATATTTAGTGGCTTGGAACCTTATACGCCTTCCAACCTTCTTAGATGGATCTTTTAAGTAATCGGCAATCTCTTTTTTCCAGTCATCGGCAACTGTTACCGATGTCATGACTTTTTGAATCGGCTGATACCCTGAAGCATTCTGTGCTAACCGGTTGGCCTCTTCATTATGCAATCTAGGAATATGCTCAAGGCGGTACTCTTTGAATTCTTTTAATAATTGCAAACATCTCTCATGGGTTGCAATTAAAGCTTCACTTCGGCATTCATACATCCCAATCAATTGGTTGATCACCAACATAGAATCACCGAAGATTTCAACAGCATCAGCACGTACTTCCCTGAGTAATTCCAACCCCCTAAGTAAAGCCTGGTACTCAGCCTGATTGTTTGTTGAAGTAGCAACAATCGGCAACAAAAATTCATACTTCCGTCCTCGGGGTGAAATTAAGAGAATGCCGATACCCGCTCCATCCTTGCACGTAGACCCATCAAAGAATAAAGTCCAAGGAGCAATCTCCACAGAGCTTACCATATTGCAATGCTGCGTAACAAAATCGGCCATCACTTGACCTTTAACTGCTTTAGCCGATTCATACCTTAAATCAAACTCTGAAAGTGCTAGAATCCATTTGCCGATTCTTCCACTTAATATCGGCATTGACAGCATATACTTAACCACATCATCTTTGCAGATAACAGTGCATTCAGCTGACAACAAATAATGCCTCAATTTTATGCAAGAGAAATATAAACATAAGCATAATCTCTCTATGGCCGAATACCTGGTTTCAACATCCACCAACCTTCTGCTCAGATAATATATCACACGTTCCTTTCCTTCAAATTCTTGAATTAAAGCCGATCCGATAACACTGTCATCGGCAGACAAATACAATCTGAAAGGCTTTCCGTGCTGAGGTGGAACCAAGACTGGAGGGTTTATCAGATATTTTTTGATCTCCTCCAAGGCTAACTGCTATTCTTCTTTCCATGTAAACTCTTGATCAGCTTTCAGCTTTAATAATGGACTAAAAGATTTAATCTTACTAGATAAGTTAGATATAAACCTTCTAATGAAATTAATCTTGCCGATCAAGGACTGTAGCTCAGTCTTGTTTGTAGGAGCAACCACTTTGTTAATTGCATCAATGGATTTTCTACCGATCTCGATGCCTCTTTGATGCACCATGAAACCTAGAAATTGACCTGCTGATACACCAAACGCACACTTGTTAGGATTCATCTTCAGCCCGTGCTCCCTTGTGCATTCCAATATTTTTCGCAAATCGGCAAGATGCTTCCCAAAATCTCCAGACTTAACCACTACGTCATTAATATAGATTTCAACTATCGTGCCGATATACTTATGAAAGATGAAATTCATTGTTCTCTGATAAGTAGCACCGGCATTCTTCAAGCCAAAAGTCATGACAACCCATTCAAATAAACCGACGTGACCTAGACATCTGAAAGCAGTCTTGGATATGTCTTCTTCAGCCATGAATATTTGATTATACCCAGCATTACCATCCATGAGGCTAATGATTTGATGTCCAGCAGCAGCATCGATTAGCAGATCGGCAACAGGCATCGGATAACCATCCATCGGTGTGACCTTGTTGAGGTTCCTGAAATCAATACAAACATGAAGTTTTCCATTTTTCTTATACACAGGAACCACATTAGAAATCCATTCGACATATCGACATTGCCGAATGAATCCAGCTTTGATTAACTTTGTAATCTCAGCCTTAATGTCGGGTAGAATAGTAGGATTGCATCGGCGTGCAGGTTGTCGATATGGTTGGAAACCGGACTTGATGGGTAACCGAGGTTCAACTATTGATCGGTCTAAACCAGACATCTCTGTATAATCCCAAGCAAAACAATCTTTATATTCTTTCAATAAATCGGTTAACTGCTGTTTACATTGGGAATCTAACTTAGCACTAATAAAAGTAGGCCTAGGTTTACTACCATCGCCGATGTCGACCTCGAGTAAATCATCGGCGGATGTGAAGCCCTGCCTCAGTTTTCCGTCATCAGCGAACTGATCCATTAAAACTCTTCTTCAGGACCGACTGCTTGGATCGGTTTAATGCGGTAATCGGCAACTTTGAGGAACTCCTTGTCCCAAGCTTCACCAGATATGCACCTGGTCTGCTCATAAGTTTCTGATTCTGCCGATGCAACAGTAGATGGGCTTCACTTCGGACGACTTCAATTCTGTCCCCGATCCACTGTACAAGACTCTGATGCATAGTAGAAGGGACACAACAATTGACATGGATCCAATCCCTTCCGAGGAGCAAGTTGTAAGTGCCTTTGCCACTGATCACGAAAAATGTCGTCGGCAAAGTTTTACTGCCGATGGTCAATTCAACACACACGGCTCCCATGGCTATCGACATGTTGCCTTCAAAGTCTTTGAGCTTCATGTCCGTCTTGACTAAGTCTTGGTCGCCCTTCCCAAGTTTTCTGAACACGGCATATGACATTATGTTTATTGATGCCCCACCATCCACCAACATCTTTGTCATAGGCTGTCCATCCACTTTGCCCTTAATGAACAGAGCCCTCAGGTGCTGCCTCTCATCAGCGGCAGGCTTCTCAAAGACGGCTGTCATTGGATCCAGCACCAATTGTGCCATCTCAGCAGTCTCCTCATCATCGCTGACAGGTGCCATGAACTCCATCGGCAACATGACGACCATATTAATTTCTGCCGATGGATCCCTATCCTTGCGCTTTGGCCTCCACTGCTTTTCCCTTGAGGGTTCTTCATTGTCATACAAGTCATTGCGACATTTGCGCTGAATCCTCCTTTTCTGAGTCTTCGTCAGACCCTTGGGGCACCACTGAGGAAGCTTAGTCTTCCAGATAGGCTGGTGCTGCTTTCCACCGCTTGCATCGGTACTTCTTCCGATGTTGGGATCTCTGGAGAAGATTTCTTCGTCAGGCACTCTTGCATTGGTCATCTCCTCCCGCTCCCCCTGATCAACGCGTCTGCCAAGCCTGTTATGGGCACTAAGCTTGCCTCCCAGTCGGTCATGCACCGACCTCTTCTCTCTAAGCGGCTTAGCGTACCTGGATGCCCGATCATCAAAACAAGGTTTCTTACCTGACCGATCGGCGGTGTAGTACCCATTGCACTCAGGACAATTATCGGCAGTAGGCAACTTGATGCCTTCTTCCCAGCAGTGAACGAAGAAGGGACACTTCCACTGGTCCTTATGCCGAAGCCATTCCTGGTGCTCCTCTTCCTCTCGCCGATATCGCTCCTCACGCGATTGCCGATAGTCTCATCTTGGCTGCTTGTGCGTGATTACAACACCAGGAGCCCCTCTGGCACTGCCACCTTCATCGGCAACCTTCTTGCCCTTTTTGTCATTGGCAAACCTCCTTTCATCACGCTCAGTCACTTGATGGTTAGGATCTACCGATGCGTTCTTCCTGGCAGCTTCCGATGTCAGCACTTTGGTTTTTCCACTGGTTTCTACCATATTGTTCGGAAACGGGTGCTGATCAATCTTCATCGGTTTCTGGACTTTAGAGTTTTCGAATTTGATGCGTCCAGATTCAATCTCCGACTGCAACTGCTGCTTGAATACCTTGCAGTCATTGGTACTGTGGGAAGTTACATTGTGCCACTTGCAGTACCTGATTTTCTTGAGCTCTTCGGCCGATGGAATTACTTGGTTGGGCGCCAACTTGATTCGCCCTTCTTGAAGTAATAAGTCAAACATCCTATTGGCCTTGGTAATGTCAAAGGTGAACCTTTCAGCTTCTTTCTGGCCGAACGGACAAGACACAGGTTTCTTATCCTTCACCCATTCGGCCGTACCGATGCTCAGCTCTTCATCTGACCCAGAGTCTTCCTCTTTCCCGATGAAGGTCACCTTCTTATTCCAAGTCTTTCGGGGTTCAAAGGTTTTGACATCTTGATCGGCAATCCTTTGTACCAGATGACTTAGGCTTTCAAACTCCTGAGACGCATATTTGTCCTTAATGTGCGGTAGTAATCCTTGGAAGGCCAAATCTGCCAGTTGCCGATCATCAAGCACTAGGCTGTAACATTTATTTTTCACGTCCCGTAGCCTCTGAACAAAGTTCTCTAGCGATTCGTCATTGCGTTGCCTCAGTTTGACCAGATCGGTAAGCTTCTTCTCATGTATGCCAGCGAAGAAGTATTTATAAAATTGTCTCTCTAGATCGGCCCATGTGATTACAGAATTTGGAGGTAGCGATATGAACCATGTGAATGCCGATCCAGACAATGATGATGAAAACAATCTCACCCTAAGTTCCTCTCTGCTGGCAGCTTCTCCGCACTGGATAATGAAGCGGTTGATGTGCTCTATTGTTGATGTGTCGTCTTGGCCGGAGAACTTGGTAAAATCAGGCACTTTGTACCGATTTGGGAGGAGAATCAAGTCATATGCCGGAGGATACGGAGTCCGATAAGAATACGTGTTGACTTTGGGTTTAATGCCGAATTGTTCTTTCATAACTTCAGCGATCTTATCGGCCCAATATGCATCCTGCTCTTGCTGACTCATTGGTTGGTTGTTGACTGGTGGAGCCGGCTGATGCGCCTCTTGAAGATGATGCAGAGTAGTCACGGGCGCAGCACCAGTCATCTGAACGCTATGCATTGGTTGATTTACCGATGGATAGTTTTGCACACTTAGCAGATTAGGTTGAGTCATCGTATTCATCGGTTGCTGTACCGATGGTCCGCTCTGAGTGTTTGCTGGGCCTCCATAATGATACATTGACACACCAGGCTATTGAACTGGCGGTTGGTTAGCCCATCCAGGATTATAAATCATCGGCATATGACTTACCAATGGCTGATAGCTAACTGGAGCGTGCTGCTCTTGTATCTTGGAGCAATCAATCATCAGATTACCTTGGGGAACTAGCACTCCGACTTGAGGATTTGCAACCATAGGTTGGCTTCCAGCTGCTGTAGCGTGTTGCATTGGCATAGGGCTTGCCGATGGTGGCATCAGAGGTATTTTAGAAATTACTTGAAAATCTTCTGATGGCACTTGCACAGTTGGAGAAGGCGCAGAGTATTGCATCATAGGGGCCACTGGCTATGATCGTGTTGCCGATGCCATAGAGCCCTTCCAAGCTGAGCTATCTCCCTACACCAGATTAGAACCAGCAGATAGACTTGGAGGCATACCGTATCCCCACTAGTTAGTGGGAGCTGATTGACTCTGGATAGCAGGTCCTGAAATTGCCGACGCCACTGGATCTGTATAAAGCTTGGTGACGCTGTCAGGGCTCGGCCTTGGCGGTGTAGCCACATCGGCAGACGGTTCCACCGCAGTAGAAGACGTCATTGGGGCTGCCGATGGGCTTATAGATGCCGATCCAGGTTGATGATACGCTGGACCAACATATTGAGGTGCATGTCCTTCTTTGAATGATTGCATCACAACATTGTACACAGTATTGGACAACACGCTAGAGTGGCTAATTAATGCTTAATTTAGAGCAGAATTAACTATCTCTTGTAACTTACCAGGATTGACGTCATACGTGACCTGCCGTGGCAACGGCGGATCTTGCTTCTGGATTGCCTCGCCGCTCCTGCTTAGGCTGAAGGATTTCAGATATAATTGTTTGTACTCCTCCATAGCCCGCTCCATGACCAGCTTCTGATCATCTTTTAGATCGGCCTCGGAGACTTCAATGACGTTCCTCTGGTTAACGTCGGCGTTATCACCCATGATAGATGTATAATTTGTATAATCGAGTCCCACCGAGCGTGCCAAAAGAGGTGTTGACACAAAAAGCATCAGGATCTGCGAACACCTCGGGTTTATACCCGAAATTCGATATCCGGAGGCGTGCCAGTCGATTTGACCAGTTAATCGACAAGGATGATAACTAGAACAAGATTCAAGCAAGACAACGGCGATGCGCCCGGATGTCAAGATTGGAACTTGATCAGGATAACTAGAGCAGAACTGAACGAGACAACAGCGATACGCCCGGATGTCAAAGCTCAGAGGTACTCCCATGCGGAACTTACAAGGGTTTGACGGAGATCAAGATGATGCAGCCCGTCGAAGCTTGAAGAACTCGTTGATAAACTAAGACTAATGCAAAAAAGGGTAAATTACAGTAAAAGTAGAATAAGAGTAAATTGATTTGATTTTGATATTGGATTGATATATTACACGCAGCCCTTGGGCACATATTTATACTCCTGCATGGAGAGTTGTACAAAGACACGACTCGTATCTTTCCTAAAACAAACTCTTAACTTTAAGGAAACTGACTCGCGCAGGAGTCGGATCTAAAATAACAATATTATTTTTCTAAACAAACACATCTATTTTAAAGGGAAACAAACAACTCATGCAAGAGTCAGATTCAAACTACTATAATAATACTGGTATAAAATCTCCAGTTTCCTTATCTCCGCTTCGATGAAAACTTTTCATCGGCAGACCGCTTCAATCCGCTATTTCCTTCTTTTAGCATCAATTATCCTGACATCAACCGCTAAGTCATCCTACGTCCATCGGCACTCCCTGCCTATCGGCATCGGTAATACTTTCCGATCGGCAACCTTGTACTGGCAACCTTCTATCGACATCGGCAACATCTCCTCATCGGCAATCGGCACCGGCAACTTTACAGCTCAGGCGACTCGACTTCACCAATTAACCCTTGTCGGCAAGAACCATCCAGCTTTCATCGGCAACAAACTCACCTTTCTTACAGTGCACTCCCATCGGTAACTTTTACCGATGACTTCTTGATGCCCGATAGAAAATGGCCACCGATTCACGCAAGTCTCAGCTCATTTGACACGTACCGAAAAACGGTATCAACACTCCCTTAAGAGCTCCTGTGAATCCCCATGTGCCGCAGCAACCCATGCCCTTTCATTGAACTTCTTGGCCTCGGGGCTTTCGTACAATTCATGGGCGAGAATAGACTTCCCCAATCCACAGAACCCAACAATGGAGATTACTTTCAGCTGCTTGGGCTCCAGTTCTACCAACTGTACTCGGAGCTCCTCCATGGGCCCCTTCATGCCAAATAGTTCTTCTGGAAGGACAAGTCGATCCAACGATGATTGAGAATGGAGAGTACTGGAGGGACTGGACACTGTTAGTGCATCAGCTATGCCCTGTTGGAGTCGTTGCACCTCTGTTTTGAGTCGTTTCATCTCTCTGTCTAACTCCTCTATACTTGCCATATTTGTAGACTTAACAGATATTCCTTGCTCTATCCGTGATGCGCGGTAGTTGATACGGTCTATACAATCTTCAATGTCATGAGCCAGTCGGCTCAGTTCTTCAACCAATGGAATATTTTGTCCCAAGAGCTGTACGGAAGCAGTGATATAGGGAAGCTTATTCATCAGGTAGGTAACATCACTGTCAAACCTCTTGTACAGATTATACTTCTTCTGTACAAGTGAAAACAACCTTGGCCCGATATTGTTTAGAAGTGCAATCAAAATACTGGCAACTTCCATGGATCTCCTGTTCAGGGTAGGTGGCTCTTAGCAGTTAGCACCCCAGCGGCAACACCTGGCATCAACTATGATCTGGTAAACTTTTCCGCTCAAAAAAACTATGGACTGGTAAACTAGTTAGGAGGCATGATGCCATGAAATTCCATGGATCACCACATTGAATTACATTTATTAGTTTAAACTAAAACTGTTTGCACTAGAAAGTTTCAAAGTAACAATAAATGGAATATTGCATTTAAGTCCAGTTGTTTCAGGTCATGGTTAAACATTTGCGGAATAGATTGCAGCTTCTTGTAGAGAGTAGGACAACCAATCTTGTTTGAAAGTAGAGAGGTGTTAATTACGTGGTTAACACAAGGGAGAAACAAAAGTGTCACCTCTGAAAAATGAGACAAAGTGGGATTTAGGAGAACATAAGAATAGGTTAACTAAATTAGCACATAGAGTTAGGATTAACTTACACAAGCAGCACATTTGTACTATGAATACACTAAAGGTACTAAGAGCATAAATGCGTCAAAATCCATGCACACCATCGAAAATAGAGGAATAACGTAAGCCGAATTTACAATAAAGAGCATCAGTGAAAAGGATAAAGTGTCAAAAGATAATCTTTCCCTGTCAACGCTGTTCCTGAAGCTGGTGGTGAGATCAAGGGTGAATAGTAGTGGCCCATTACATTGTGGAGAGTGATTGAGAGGAAGGACGTGCATAGGTAGGATCTGAATTGTTGGCTGTGAACTTCTATCAGTGATATTTGGTATTAGACATGTAAATGTGTTATATTGTAACACAAGTATATGGGCCGAGATTGGGTTATGTTATAATACAACACAAATACACAACACGTGTCTAATATGTGGAATCTTGATGGCACTAATCCAGAACATATGTGATGAACTGGATCACAGAACCTAATCCAGTGAAAAAGCTTTGGCTCTATATATATTCTGCGGGGAGACGATGAATTAGTCCTTGAGATGGATGCAGAGACTGAATCGGACGTTATGCGATTTATCGAGACGAAACGCCGAAAATAAACGAAGAAAAATTGCCTCGCAAATCTGGATAGCAACGCGAAACCAATAATCGGCTGCGGGAGATCTAGATCCAGGTGCACTACAGGCACAGGTACTGGAGACAGTAACAGAAACAGAAACTGCTTGGAATCGAAGAAGCTAAACCAGCTTATGAAGTGGTTCACCTAGGGGGGCGCGTAGGTATTTAGCTTCATTAATTGCAGGTTGCAGGCAGGAAGCAGCAGCGATTACGCACCTGCCGGTCGTGATGCTGAAGCTGATGGACTCCACTGGTGAGGCAGGAAAGGGCGACCTTTTTGACTCAGAGATGGTGGTTGCATATGCCACGCGTTGGCGGGGCCCGCGATGGTGCGAGGAAGAAAAAAAAACAAAAAAACCCTCAAATTAGTAATTTTTTTAAGGTAAAGAATATTTTCATTTACCTGCACTACGGAAAACAACAACATTGCTGAGTGCCGCACGTTTTGCTGAGTGTCAAATATCGCGCACTCGGTAAAGCACGCTTTGCCGAGTGTAGGTCAACGTGACACTCTACCACTCAGTGCATCTCGCTTTGTCGAGTGTTGGGCACTCGGCACCGAGCTACACTCGGCACATCAGGCGCTCTGCCGACGGTCGAGCACTAGGCAAAAAAACCACTCGGCAAAAAAAATCCCGGCCCTAACGACATTCATGGTCGTTAGCTTTGCCGAGTGTCCGCCGTTTGGCACTCGGCATTGAAACTCCCTTTGCTGAGTGCCAGGGCCCACACTCGGCAAAATATTTATTTATTTTTTGATTTTTGTAACCAGATTCTTTTGTAGCTTTTACATATCAGCATGGTCAACATGTTCAAGTTTGACATTTTTTCAAAACTTTTTGTTTTTTTTTGACTTTATTTCATTTCCTTAATTTTTCTCGAAATACTCAAGTTTGAACTGTGCTTGCATCAAATAATGGATTTCAATGAATGAAAAAATGTTATTCTTGTTCTTGAGTGTATGTTAGGCCAAATCCAGAAACTGACCCGAAGTTTCAATCAACGTGCTCTCGGGGCAATGCCTCCAAGTTCCGTGCGAGCGGTTTTAAAATTCTAAAAAATTCAAACGAAATCTGAAAATCACAGAACTTGGCGAGGTGTCTTTACATCATATGGGTATGCTACGGAAAAAATTTGAGAAAGTTTGGAGCACATTGTCACGTACGATGCTCAGAAACGAGTAGTTCTCACATACGATCACTTAGGAGGGAGAGGCCCCGCGGTCGTCCTAGGAGGGAGAGGCCGGAGCCTACTCCTCCTCGAGACCCGACGCCCGAGTTGACCCCTCGGGAGGAGGAGGACGAGGAGGAGGAGGACGAGGAGAGGGAGGAGGCCGAGGCCATAGCAGGAGGTTCTACTTCCTCTGCTACGAGCAAGGTGTACCAGCGTGGGTCCACGCAGCTCCCGCGGCAGGTTCCCTTACCTCACCGTTGTCCGGTCATTCGACCTAGCGGCGAAAAGTAAGTAACCATTGATGTTATTACTACTTGTTCATATTACATGTTGAAAATCGAACTTCAGACTAACATTTGTTCTTATTGACTCGTGGAGGGTAGTTGTGAGTTGTGGGGCACGCCATATCAATGGCACCCTTACTCTCGTGATCAAGAAACACTACCCTGGCAAAGTCAACTACGTCGGGGAGTACGGCCCGCCCTGGTCGTGGGATCACTTCATCGCCGCGGAGTCGATGCTCGGCATTATAGTTGCTCTGCAGATTAAGACCGAGTTCTGGGTAAGTCTAGATCGCACAACATTTGTCAATATTGCGCATTCGTTTTACGTTCTTGAATTAATGAAAGGATACATGATGTCTATATGCAGGAGTGGTACTCGTGCGAGGCGGGGAGAGAGGCCGAGGTGGAGGTCGTGCAGGACAAGGCTGCTAGGTCCCGACTCTGGGATCTGTACCATGAGGTGAGGATCCAATGCATCGTCACCGCCTTTGCCGAGTTGTACGGTGAGAAGGTCAACAAGAAGCTAGCGAGGGAGAAGATGAAATCCAGGGAGACCGACCTCACCAGGGACCAGTACCTCCAAGTAAGTAGGAAACATTAATACTGATTTCTTTCGTGAAGAATATGTAGGCTTCAATTGATCTTCTAACATATTAAATACTTGACTTGACTAGATCCCATGCAGTTCTGTCCTGGTTGGTGTTAGGCCTACTCGGACTGTTGGGCGGCCATTGTGGACAGGTGGCTTTCGGAGGAGTGGGCCGAGAAGCACATTGCTCGTCGTGAGTGGCGCCTGCAGATGCCTGGGATGCCACACCGACAAGGCAACCAAAGCCTTGACCGATATGCTGAGAGATGGGTATGTTCTATTGATTTATATTTTTATTTTAACACTCAATAGTCTTTAGTTGCAATCATCTTTGATTTTTTCTCGCAGTCCCAGTCGCATGGTGGAGCGCCGTATACCCCGTTCATGGTGTACAACTTGGCGAACAAGGGCTCGACGACCGACCCGACGAACGTGTACAACCCCGACGCCGGCCCCGACGCTTTCAACAACCCCAACGCCTACACCAAGATCACCGGATACAAGAAGGCGGATCGTGCGCAACATGGGGAGGACTACGATCCGGCCACCCAGCCCCTGGACACGAACCTGCTGATGAGGTTGGGAGGATGGAGGTCGCACGGTCGGTTGTATATGGCCGGCAGCTCGGTCTCCTCGGCCTCCCTTCCCAACCTCGCCGAGGTTCGGTCGAGGAGCACGAGCGGATCCATCCCCATCAGGCCAAGGTAGCCGACCATGGTGCAACTTCAGGTAAGTACCGTTCAATATATCGATCATTTCTTACCTTGCATCTGCATTGTTTAAACCTTGTTGGATGAATATTGCAGACCCAGATGCAGGAGGAGATGCAGAGGCTCAACGCTGAGATGGAAGCAAGGGACCAGGCCCGAGAGGAGGCCCATAGGCGTGAGTTGGCCCGGGTGGAGGCCGAACGGCTACAGTTGGAGGCCCGGAACCACAACTGGGACCAGAGGTCCGCGGATATGGCTACCTTCTTTGGAAGCCTGAACTTCCCTGGTATGGTCGTGCCTCCCTCGCTGCTCGCTCTGTTCGTTGCTCCAGTAGTGCCGCATCATGTTGGTCCTACATGGACTATAGTGAGTTTATATATATGGTTGTTTATTGTTTTAGCTTCTTCGGCCGTCCTCGAGGTACTTACAGATTCACCTCTCATTCGTGCAGCCACAGTCACAGGGTTCGGTGCCTTCGCCTCAGGGTCAGCCTTCGCCACCGTACGGGTGGCCTCCTCGTGCCCCTCCTCCGTACGGGTGGGAAGGTGCACCTCCTCCGCAGTCCGGGTGGTCTGGGGGGTCTCCTGGCCCTAATGCGCCACCCAGTGGCAAGGTGGTCCTCCACCGACCGACAGGTCGCAAGAGTGGCCGCAAGGTGGCCAAGGTGGGAGCTCTTTAGGCACTGCAGGCCAAGGTGAGCAGTGATGGGTTTGTGAGGAGTGATGCATGTGATGTGGACTTTTGGTTAGAACTTGTGGTGATTGGATGAATTATGAACACATGTTGTTGTGATGAATGGATTATGGACATATTTGTGTATTCTGTGATTGGATGTGGATATCTGAAAGGTCCTATCCAAGGCTAGAGGGGGGTGAATAGCCTAAATTGGAAACTCAAAACAAACTCAACAACAAATTAGACTACAATATGGCGAAGCTCGACTTGCACTAGCAAACTAAGGGATGCGAAGCCTCCTAACCACAATTGATATCCTAATATAGCTCTAGGATCACTCAATTTCTACTCAAGTCTAGTATCCCTCTAGGCACAACCTAATATACTAAGACAAGTATGAATAGGGAAATGCGAAGATGAGAAAAGTGATTCTACCGTCGTGTCGAGGTAATGAGCCAATCAAGTGAGCTCCAAGCAATCCAATCAATCACAATGATGAACAAGAGGTTGACACTTGATTTTTTCACCCGAGGTTCACTAGTTTGCCAACTAGCTACGTCCTTGTTGTGTCGGCTCACTCACTTGGAGGTTCACGCGCTAATTGGCATCACACGCCAAATCCGTCACCGGGTGCCGCACAACCAACACAAGATGAGGGAACTCAAAGACACGCGCAATCCACTAGAGTTACCTTTGCGATCTCCCGTGGGGAAGGCACAAGAACCCCTCACAATCACCAATTGTGGTCGATGAAGCACAATCACCAAGCTTGTCGAATCCACACCGCTGCTCCAACCGTCTAGGTGATGGCAATCACCAAGAGTAAAAAGAAACTAGCAGCGCTATCAACTCCCAAGTGCCACTAAGATGAACTCACTTCATGCAATGCACTAGAACACTCAAATATCTCAAATGGATGATCAATTGACTAAGAAATGAGTGGGAGTGTGTGTCACAAGCTTCTTAAGTGTATGCAATATCAGAATGAGCAAGAGTGCTGCCTTGAACCGCCACACACCCTTTTATAGCCCCCTTGAAAGGTCTAGATATGGCTATAGGGGGTGAATAGTCTAATTAAAATTTCTACAACAACACTTAGAAAACTTGTTAGAATAAAACACATCTATAAGCAAGTTTGCACTAGCACTAAGGTTAGGAAAGCCACCTACCAATTCTAGTCACTAGCAAGATGATCTATGTCACACACAAGAGCTAGAGACTTAGTGCTACACTACTAAGCTACACAAGCTAAGCTAGAAGCTCTACTTTGCAAGAATGAAAGAATGTAAATGCAAAGCTAGAGTTAAAAAGGTTATACCGACGTGGAGAGTAGCAATAAGATAACCAATCAATCACAAGATGAAATCCTCGAAGAGAGACAATGTGACACAAGATTTTTTCTCCGAGGTTCACTTGTTTGCCAACAAGGTAGTCCCCGTTGTAGCGATGCACCCACTTGGAGGTTCACGCGCTAATTGGAAATCCAAGCCAAACCCATCAAGGGTGACACACAACCAACACAAGATGGGGATCCCCAAGCTACGAGCAATCCACTAGAGATACCTTTCGCGAACTCCCGCGAGGTAGGTTCAAGAACCCCTCACAATCCACCGATCGGAGCCGGAGACAATTACCTTCCTCCGCTCAATGATCCTCGTCGCACCGAGCCGTCTAGGAGGTGGCAACCTCCAACAATAACAAGAGCTCCACGATGACGACGATCACCAAGTGCCACTAGTATGCAATCAAGAGCAATGCACTTGGATTCACTCAATCTCTCTATAATATGTCAAATATGTTTAGAGGATGAGTGGTGGAAGCTTCTCAAGAAGGCACAAGTGTATGAGTGATGTGAATGTGCAAGAGATTGCCCCAAGGGCCGGCCATACCACCTTATATAGCCCACACTCAAACACTAGCCGTTTCCCCTTCAAAACAGAGACTCTACGCGACCTCCGGACACACTTTTCACAGGGGTCCGAACCATCAACAAAGTCCAGACCCCTTCAGCACTGAGCCCCAACGGCTCTGAGTCAGGCTCCGGTCGCGACCTCCGGACGCGCGCAAAATGTCGTCCGGACTAACGCCCGCGCGTCTGGTCAGCCTACCATTTGAATCGGCCACTTCGCGCTTACCACAACTTGCCACGTGGCTCCGGACGTACCTGTTCACAGGGTCCAGAGTCACTGTTCATCGGGTCCAGAAATATATTTCCAAGCACCCGAGCACACCCGAGAGCTCCACAAAGCCACCAGCACCTCCGGACACATGTCCGGTTCCTCCAACCGGACCATCAACTGCGTCCGGTTCATTTTACACAGAACCAACAGAGAGCGCAAGGACTCCGGATGCACGTCCGGTGCCCTGTGTCCAGACTGCAAACAACGTTCGGATGCCTCTCCTCAGCCAGGCCAGCTAGGGTATGCCTCCGGACCCATCTCCGATGGTCCGGACCAGCCATGTACCTTGCGTTTGGACCACTGTCCGAAGCTCTTTTGAGCTACCAAACACTTCTCCAACTTCTCCAAGCTTCCAAGAGCCAACACTAAGTGATCTCAACACTTGTGTACGTGTGTAGCTTTTAGTTCACAATTATCTTGGATTAAGTTGGTGTTTCACTTGGTTCAAAAGATTTTAAAGCAATGCGTATGCACCTAGTGGCACATGATAACCGTAATCATACTTAAGAGCTCCCTCCTTGATAGTACGACTATCTATCCTAAATGTGATCACATCCTGTATGATATCTTGATCACCAAACAGAAAATGGTTCCTAGCAATCACCTTTGCCTTCACACCATTTTCCTTTCCACCACCATGCTAGAGCTTGTGCCATCCACTTGATCCACCTTGCTCCATCACATGGCATGTACCAACCTTTCTCATGATTCACACTTAGAGATCAAGGTTAGTACTTAAGTGAGTTTCATCAATTACTCAAAACCAAAACACATGGGAGACTCTCAATCTCCCCCTTTTTGGTAATTGATGACAACCCTTCCATAGAGATATGAAATTTAATCATTTTGAACTTGAGTTGCTTGTCCAAGCAATTTAATCAAAGATTTAAGATTTGGACAAGTTACACAAATTTGGTTTTGGTAGTTATTAGCTCCCCCTACATATGTGCTTCATGAGTTTGGTCCAAGTTTTGCACATATGTATAGATAGGCATTGTGGGAGAGGAAATAGCTACCAAATGATGCTAAGGTTTTAAGAGTAGACCTTTGAAGCGTGATACCGTCGGAGTGCGGAAATTAGAATCACCCTTAGCACCATGATTAGCTAGACACCACTTGAAACAACACTTACTTGAAAATTCATGGGTTAGAGCTAATCAACCTATGCATGCTAGTTGATCAATCATTCATTTAGGATCACTAGCAAACATCACACAAGCATGAATATTGAATTTAAGTACTTGTGCAACAATACATATGAGGATGCAAGCATTCAAATGCAACAAGGTGTTCATGAGCTTGCTCCCCCTATTTGTATGTTCTCTTTCAAAATTGATTTTTCATTTTCTCCCCTTAAACAATTCTCCCCATATCATATATCTTTTGATTCTTGCCCTTGGGTTATATCTTTCACATAATTTCTCCCCCTTTGTCATCTAATTGACACAAAAAGGTGGGACCAATTATAGATTTTCAAGTTTTACTCCCCTTATTGTGAGATAGGGTGAAAGAATGTTTTCAACTTTGGTTTGAACTAAGCTATTTGCCCAAGATATTTAATTCGGTTTAAACCATGGACAAGCTTCTTCACACATGCTAAGATGGTTATCTTGACCATGTTGAATTAAACATTTTAGATTCATAGTCATAGATCAAACACTAGGATTGCAAGCACATCAACATGTCATATGCCACCACTAGATCATATCAAGTCATAGAAGCTATAGTGGTACCATATAAGCATCAAAGACATTTTAGTTTTCATGAATGAGCCTAGAAGCATGAGTGATGTCTATATGCTCTATACAAGTCCTAACAAGGTATGCATGAATGCTCTCATATCAACTTTTACCTTGCATTGTTGGAGTAGAGGCATGTCATATAAGTGGGGGTGCATCAACTCATATTGGAGAAATCAAGTATGTTCAACTCATTCCTTAGCTTGCAAAACCTTTTCTCGTCTAGTGGCTTGGTAAAGATATCGGCCAATTGATCTTCGGTGCCAACACTAGTGATAGAAATGTCCCCTTTCAATTGATGATCTCTAATGAAATGGTGGCGGGCATCAATATGCTTTGTTCTTGAGTGTTGAACCGGATTGTTGGTGAGCTTGATTGCACTTTCATTGTCACATAGCAAAGGCACTTGCTTGAATTTGACTCCAAAGTCATTCAAAGTAGCTCTCATCCAAAGTATTTGTGCACAACAACTCCCCGCACTAATATATTCGGCTTCGGCGGTAGAGAGTGCCACACTATTTTTCTTCTTTGATGACCATGAGACTAGTGATCTTCCAAGCAATTGACAAGTGCCCGATGTGCTTTTCCTTTCTATCTTGCAACCCACATAGTCCGAGTCAGAGTATCCAAGTAACTCAAAGTTTGATCCTTTAGGATACCACAACCCAACATTAGGTGTATGCTTCAAATATCTCAATATCCTCTTTGTGGCTTTCAAATGACTCTCTCTTGGAGAAGCTTGAAACCTTGCACACATGCATACACTAAACATGACATCCGGTGTTGATGCGGTCACATAGAGCAAGCTACCAATCATTGATCTATATAGCTTTTGATCTACCATGTTGCCACTAGCATCACCATCCAAATTTCCATTTGTTCCCATGGGTGTACTAATAGACTTTGCTTCATCTAGATTGAACTTCTTGAGCATGTCCTTGATGTACTTGCCTTGACTAACAAAAGTCTTATTCTTCAATTGTTTGACTTGAAGACCAAGGAAGTAACTAAGCTCTCCAAGAATAGACATCTCAAACTCTTTGGCCATCATATTGCCAAACTCTTCACAAAACTCTTGATTGGTTGACCCAAAGATAATGTCATCCACATAGATTTGCAACATAAACAAGTCCTTCCCAATCTTCTTGGTGAATAGGGTAGTGTTAACCTTGCCCATAATGAATCCCTTAGAGAGGAGAAAGTCCCTCAACCTCTCATATCATGCTCTTGGAGCTTGCTTCAAGCCATATAATGCCTTCCTTAGCTTGTACACATGGTTGGGTTTCTTGTCATCTTCAAAACCAGATGGTTGCTCAACAAATACCAATTCATTGATGTACCCATTGAGAAATGAACTCTTCACATCCATTTGATAGAGCTTGATGTTGTGAGCACAAGCATAAGCCAATAGAATCCTTATTGCTTCTAGCCTTGCCACCGGTGCATATGTTTCTCCAAAGTCAAGACCCTCTACCTGAGTGTAACCTTGTGCAACTAGTCTTGCTTTGTTTCTCACCACTATTCCATCTTGATCTTGCTTGTTGCGAAAGACCCATCTAGTGCCAATAACATTGTGGTTCTTTGGCCTCTCAACTAGCTCCCAAACTTGATTTCTTGTGAAGTTGTTGAGTTCTTCATGCATAGCATTCACCCAATCACTATCTTGCAAAGCCTCTTCAATCTTGGTTGGCTCAATAGATGATACAAAATAGTAGTGTTCACAAAATGAAGCCAATCTTGATCTTGTTTGTACACCACCAGTGATATCTCCAATAATATGATCCAAAGGATGATCCCTTGCAATAGATGTAGGTTGGGGTGTTGGAAGTTGATTGCTTGTACTTGGTTGATCGTTGGGTAGAGATGATGAACTATCTTGTTGATCTTGTGTTGGAGAGGATGAACTAGCTTGATTGTCATTGAGTTGCATGTTGGATGAAGGATTCACTTGATCTTCAATATCTTGCTCATCATCCACTTGCCTCGGCCTAATGTCCCCAATATCCATATTCTTCATTGCATTGGCCAATGGTTCACCTCTCACATCATCATGGTTGACATTCTCATCTTGAGATCCATTTGTTTCATCAAACTCCACATCATGTACCTCCTCAACTATGCCATGAGTAAGATTACATACTCTAAATGCTTTGCTTGTAGTTGAGTAGCCAAGTAGGAAGCCTTCATCACATTTCTTCTCAAATTTGCTCAATCTTGCACCTTTCGTCATGATATAGCATTTGCATCCAAATACTCTAAAGTATGCAATATTTGGCTTTCTTCCATTCAATAGCTCATAAGGTGTCTTCTCAAGCATCTTGTGACAATAGAGCTGGTTGCTATAGTAGCAAGCCGTGTTGATAGCTTTGGCCCAAAAAGAATCACTCACATTGTATTCACTAAGCATAGATCTTGCCATGTCAATGAGTGTCCTATTCTTCCTCTCAACAAGCCCATTTGATTGAGGAGTATACTTGGCCGAGAATTGATGTTTGATTCCATATTCATCACAAAGCTCATCAACTCTTGTATTCTTGAACTCACTCCCATTGTCACTCCTTACTCTTTTGATAGATATTTCAAATTCATTTTGGCATCTCTTGACAAAGATCTTGAATGTATCAAAAGTTTCACTCTTGTCACTAAGAAAGAATACCCATGTATATCTAGTGAAATCATCAACTATCACAAAGCCATACTTGTTTCCACCAATACTTTTATATGCGGTTGGTCCAAACAAGTCCATATGCAAAAGCTCAAAAGGTTTGCAAGTACTCATCATGCTTTTACTAGGGTGAGTGTTTCCAACTTGTTTGCCGGCTTGACAAGAGCTGCATAGCTTATCTTTCTCAAAGACCACATCTTTCAAGCCTCTAACTAGATCATGCTTGACTAGTTTGTTCAATTGTTTCATTCCAACATTACCAAGCCTTCTATGCCATAATCAACCCATGCTAGATTTGGATAGCAAGTAAGTTGACAATTGAGTTTCTTTAGCATTGAAATCAACTAAGTATAGATTCTCATATCTAAATCCTTTGAATATCAAGTTAGACCCATCTACACTTATGATCTCTACATCATCAACTCCAAAGATGCATTTAAATCCAAGATCACAAAGTTGAGCTACAGATAGCAAGCTGAAGCTCAAGCT
Organism: Microstegium vimineum; assembly: GCA_022036555.1. Classification (NCBI taxonomy): domain Eukaryota; kingdom Viridiplantae; phylum Streptophyta; class Magnoliopsida; order Poales; family Poaceae; genus Microstegium; species Microstegium vimineum. Next base: position 19,468,159 of record CM039133.1, read on the forward strand.
CTCTACTAGCAACATATTTGATATGCTCATGTCATTGGATATAGCAATCTTACCAAGCCCTTTGACTTTGCCTTTGCTATTGTCACCAAATGTGATATTTTCAATCCCATTGCAATCATTTTGCTTGATAGAGTTGAGCATTCTTGAATCTCCAGTCATATGTTGAGTGCATGCACTATCAAGCACCCAATGCCTCCCTCCGGCTTTATAATTGACCTACAAAACAATTTAGTTCTTCTTAGGTACCCATACTTGCTTGGGTCCTCCAAAGTTAGTGACCAAGGACTTAGGTACCCAAATAGCTTTCTTCTTTGAGCCCTCATTAGGTGTACCCATGTACTTAGCAATCACACCTTTTTTGTCCTTGGTAAGCAAATAACTAGAATCAAAGCGAATAGATGCATGTGTAAATTTTATCTTGCTTTGGTTTAGTTTGCAATATTGCTCATCATGCCCTACTTGCTTGCAACTAGAGCAAAACCGACCATTGCTCTTCACAAAGCGAGGCTTTGGAGTTGCAAAGGCCGTCTTGCCTCTCTTGGGGGTATAGCCAAGTCCCTCTTTGCAAAGGGAGAACCTTTGGCTACCCAAGCACTTAAGCAAGTGGGCGTCTCCACCATAGGCATTGCCTAATGCTAGAGTGAGCTTACCAACCTCCTTTTTAAGGTTCTCATTCTCAACCATTAGTGTAGTGTCACAAGTGACAACATCACTAGTAGAAGAGGTAGAGTTAGAAGTGCTACAAGAAGGGTTAGTTGGGGTGATGATGATGGGTTGATAGAATGATTCATCAATTATATCACAAGTTGTTCCTATGTTACATGTTGAACCATGCTCTTTCTCCTTTTGCTCAACAAGAAGTGAATGAGCCTTTTCAAGCTTAGAGTGAGCTTTGTCAAGCTTCTCATGGGCATCTGTTTGCCTCTCATGAGTAAGGTTGAGCTCATCAAAGGATTGCTTGAGAGAATGATTCTCTTTTCCCAATGTTTTGCACTCCTTTCTTGTGAGGTCAAAGTGAGTCTTAGCATCTTCCAACATCTCAATTAATTCATCTTAAGTGGGTTCATCATCATCATCATCACTAGAGTCACTCTCATCATCGGATTGTACCTTAGTAGGCCGAGCCATGAAGCATGTAGATGGAGTGTCAAAGAGAGAGATCTTGTTCTTCATAGCAATGCTTGCAAGAGCCTTCTTCTTACTTGATCTCTTCTCATCATCACTTGAGTCATCATCCTCACTTGAATCACTATCCCAAGTGACAACATATGAGCCTCCCTTCTTGCTCTTCTTGAGAAACATCTTTCTCTCTTTCTTTTCTTTCTTCTTGCCCTTCTTCTCATCTTCATCATCACTATGATGTGGGCAATCCAAAATGAAGTGATCCTTGCTATTGCACTTGAAACACCTCTTGTCATTGTTCTTGCTCTTGAGGGAGTTCTTCTTCCTTCTAGCTTTATAGCCCTTCTTCTTCATGAACTTGCCAAATTTCTTGACAAAGAGGGCCATTTGTTCTTCATCATCTTCATCATCATTGCTTGATTCATCACACTTTGATTTGCCCTTAGATGATGATGTGGCTTTGAATGCCACACTCTTCTTCTTGTCTTCTTTCTTGTCATCCTTCTTTTCCTTGTTCTCTCTAATCTTGTCCTTGTCTTCTCTAAAGGTGTCATCGGTCATCACTTCACCAAGAATTTAGTTTGGTGTCGTTGTGTCCAATCCACTTCTCACCAATAGAGTGACTAGCATCTCAAATCTTGAGGGAAGACTTCTTAGGAACTCGAAAGAGAAGTCCTTGTTCTCCACCTTCTCTCCAAGTGACTTAAGGTCATTGACAAGCACCTCAAGCCTATTGAACATCTCGGGCACGTTCTCATCTTCCTTCATCTTGAAGCTAGCAAACCTCTCCTTCAAGATATCGGCCTTTGCTCCCTTCATGGATAGAGTTCCTTCATATGACTCTTCTAGCTTCTTCTAAGCCTCATGAGCACTCTCCAAGTTTTTTATTTGCTCAAAGACTTCCTTGGAGATTGCCTCATGTATTGCACTCAAGGCAATATCATTATTTTGGAGCTTCTCTTCTTCAGCCACGGTGGGTGCCTCTTCATTTACCACCTCAAACTTCTTGTCGACCACCAACCATATCTTCTGGTTGATTGATTTGATATAGGTGGTCATCATGGCCTTCCAATAACTATAATTGGTGCCATTGAACTTAGGTGCCCTCTTGGTGTTGTTGATATGAGCCATTTTAACACCGTGGGATGTTAAGCCTTTAAGTACGGTGTACTAGCTCCGATACCACTTGAAAGGTCTAGATATGGCTAGAGGGGGGGGTGAATAGCCTAATTAAAATTTCTACAACAACACTTAGCAAACTTGTTAGAATAAAACACGTCTATAAGCAAGTTTGCACTAGCACTAAGGTTAGGCAAGCCACCTACCAATTCTAGTCACTAGCAAGATGATCTATGTCATACACAAGAGCTAGAGACTTAGTGCTACACTACTAAGCTACACAGGCTAAGCTAGAAGCTCTACTTTGCAAGAATGAAAGAATGTAAATGCAAAGCTAGAGTTAGAAAGGTTATACCGATGTGGAGAGTAGCAATAAGATAACCAATCAATCACAAGATGAAATCCTCGAAGAGAGACAATGTGACACAAGATTTTTTCTTCGAGGTTCACTTGTTTGCCAACAAGCTAGTCCCCGTTGTAGCGATGCACCCACTTGGAGGTTCACGAGCTAATTCGAAATCCAAGCCAAACCCGTCAAGGGTGACACACAACCAACACAAGATGGGGATCCCCAAGCTACGAGCAATCCACTAGAGATACCTTTCGCGAACTCCCGCGAGGTAGGTTCAAGAACCCCTCACAATCCACCGATCGGAGCCGAAGACAATCACCGTCCTCCGCTCAATGATCCTCGTCGCACCAAGCCGTCTAGGAGGTGGCAACCTCCAAGAATAACAAGAGCTCCGCGATGACGACGATCACCAAGTGCCACTAGTATGCAATCAGGAGCAATGCACTTGGATTCACTCAATCTCTCTATAATATGTCAAATATGTTTAGAGGATGAGTGGTGGAAGCTTCTCAAGAAGGCACAAGTGTATGAGTGATGTGAATGTGCAAGAGATTACCCCAAGGGCCGGCCATACCACCTTATATAGCCCACACTCAAACACTAGCCGTTTCCCCTTCAAAACAGAGGCTCTATAAGACCTCCGGACACACTTTTCACAGGGGGTCCGGACCATCAACAACATCCAGACCCCTTCAGCACCGAGCCCCAACGGCTCTCAGTCAGGCTCCGGTCGTGACCTCCGGACGCGCGCAAAACGCCGTACGGACTAACGGTCGCGCGTCCGGTCAGCCTACCATTTGAATCAACCACTTTGCGCACTTGCCACAGCTTGCCACGTGGCTCCGGACGCACCTGTTCATAGGGTCCGGAGTCACTGTTCATCGGGTCCGGAAATATATTTCCAAGCACCCGAGCGCACCTGAGAGCTCCACACAGCCACCAACACCTCCAGACGCATGTCCGGTTCCTCCAACCGGACCATCAACTGCGTCCGGTTCATTTTACATAGAACCAACACAGAGCGCAAGGACTCCGAACGCACGTCCGGTGCCTTGCGTCCGGACTGCAAACAGCGTCCGGATGCCTCTCCTCAGCCAGGCCAGCTAGGGTATGCCTCCGGACCCATCTCCGATGGTCCGGACCGGCCGTGTACCATGCGTCCGAACCACTGTCCGAAGCTCTTTTGAGCTGCCAACCACTTCTCCAAGTTCTCCAAGCTTCCAACAGCCAACACTAAGTGATCTCAACACTTATGCATGTGTGTTAGCTTTTAGTTCACAATTATCTTGGATTAAGTTGGTGTTTCACTTGGTTCAAAAGATTTTAAAGCAATGCATATGAACCTAGTGGCACATGATAACCGTAATCATACTTAAGAGCTCCCTCCTTGATAGTACGGCTATCTATCCTAAATGTGATCACATCCTCTATGATGTCTTGATCACCAAACAAAAAATGCTTCCTAGCAATCACCTTTGCCTTCACACCATTTTCCTTTCCACCACCATGCTAGAGCTTGTGCCATCCACTTGATCCACCTTGCTCCATCACATGACATGTACCAACCTTTCTCATGATTCACACTTAGAGATCAAGATTAGTACTTAAGTGAGTTTCATCAATTACTCAAAACCAAAACACATGGGAGACTCTCACCCCTCAAAGGAACTAGCCGTTATGCACTAGGGCTATTGAAAAACGTGACCGTGGGACCACTTTTCTGCACCGTCGGACCATAGCTCCTGGTCCGACGCTTTGAATTCTGACCGTTGGCACACAGAATTGGCCACTGTCGGACCACCTTCATTGGTCTGGAGGCCTGGTCCGACGTTTTGGCCTTAGCCAAAGTCTGAGTCTAGTAAGCACCCAACCTTCGGACCTTACCGTCGTACTATACCACCGGACCATGCCACCTGGTCCGGAGCCTCCACCGAGTCTTGACGATTTCATGCAGTGAGCGCCCGAGCTTCGGACCTCACCGTCGGATTTGAGCACCGGACCATGCAGACTAGTCCGACGCCTGTCTTGATCTTCTGCTGAGCCTGTGACCGAGCCACCGGACCACTCGCCTATGGTCCGACGCATCATGTGACCACTGGTCCGACGCTTCTCTGTTGCCAGCCAGTGCTAGGAGCGACCATCGGACCACCTCCTATGGTCCGGAGCTCCTATGCCAACTGGTCTGACGCCTCTGTCTTGAGCTGAAATCACTTCTCTTTGCTTCCCTTGATCTCATCTGCCATCACCAAGTGTTTCACTGACTTGTGCATGTGTGTGGCATATTTTATCAAGTTTTACAAAGGTTGCTCATTAGGTTAGAATGCAATGCAATCATGATCAACCTAATGACACTCGATAGTTGTAACCACTAACTATTTTCCGCTCTTTATAGTACGGTTACCTATCCTAAATGTGATCACACCCACTAGGTGTCTTGATCACCAAAATGGAAAAGCCCTAGCTTATACCTTTGCCTTGAAAAGCTTAGGGTCTCCTCCTTCTCTCTTCTTCTTCAAGTGTGGAACCTTGATAGCTTTCTCCTTAGCCTCCTATGCTCCATCACTTGTCATCTTCACTCCACCTTGGTGTACTAAGCCTACTCACACTTAGAGCTCGGTTAGTACTTAGGTTTCATCAATTACCCAAAACACTAGAGATCTTTCAATCTCCCCCTTTTTGGTAATTGATGACAACCCATATAAAATGATATGAAATATGATTTTGATTTCAACCCGAAATGATTGATACCACTTGAAAGCTAACACATGGAGGATATAAGGTGGTCAATCATTTCTAGGTTGGTTTGATAGTGTTAACTCCCCCTACATGTGTGCACTACTAAGAGTAAGAATCAAGCTTTGCACACATGCTTAGATAGAACTTTTGGAGGGGTGAACAACTAGCAAACTATGACATGATGCTAAGGATTAGAGATAGACCTTTGAAGCGTGATACCAATCAAAGTGCGCATTAGATTCATCCCTTAGCAACATGGTTATCTTGCTACCTCTTGGATACAACTTTGAGCAAGGTTAGCTTGACACCACTTGGAATAAACAATAAAACAAGACAGGATATCTAGCTAACTTCCTATGCATGCTAGTGATCAATTCATCATTCAAGATTACAACTAGGCATGCACCATACAAGCAAGAAAACAACTTGAAATAAGCTCAAAAGCAATGCAAGCAAGCATATGAGTGAATGCACATGCAAATACAACAATTTGTTCATAATCTTGCTCCCCTACTTGTGTGCTCAAATGTTAATTTTGCATTTTTCAAAAACCTTAATTCTCCCCATTTTCTAGATTTTCTCCCTTAACCACTTGTTGAAAACAACTCCCCCCCTTTCATTTTATATCACAATTTCTCCCCCTTTATCACACATTACCACAAAGGAAACCACTTGTAGTAACATGTATCACTTGAGGATACTTAGGAAGATTTGTTTATCAAGTCAATTTATAAAAGAGTGGGGTGAATTAATCATTTTTAGTTCAACCTAGATCACTTGTCCTATATACTTAACACGGTTTAAACCATGGATAAGCTTCTTCACACATCTTGCAATGGTTATCTCATCCATGTTGGTTAAACACAAGAATAAGCATTCTAGACTAAACATGTAATGTTGCAAGCTTATCAACATGTCATATGCCACCACTAGATCAAGGAACTCATAGAACCAATAGTGGTACCATATGTACATAGAAAACATGTGATTTTCATGAATGAGCTTATCATGAGTGATGTCTATATGCCCTACACAATTCTAGCAAAGGATGAATGCATATGTCAATCAATTGTACCTTGCTATGTTAGAGTAGAGGCATGTCATAAGTGGGGTGCATCAACTCATGTTGGAGAAATCCAAGATGTTCAACTCATTCCTTAACATGCAAAACCTCTTCTCATCAAGTGGCTTGGCGAAAATGTCGGCTAATTGATCATCTGTGCCCACATTGTCAATGTAAATATCACCCTTTTGTTGATGATCTCTTATGAAGTGATGTATCACATCTATGTGCTTTGTTCTTGAGTGTTGGACGGGGTTGTTTGTGAGCTTCACATCACTTTCATTATCACAAAGCAAAGGAACTTTCTTGAATTTGATTCCATAGTCCTCCAAAGTGGCCTTCATCCACAATAGTTGTGCACAACAACTCCCCGCACTAATATACTCGGCTTTGGCGGTGGAGAGTGCTACACTATTTTGCTTCTTGGATGACCATGAGACTAGTGACCTACCTAGCATTTGGCATGTTCCACTAGTGCTCTTTCTATCCACTTTGCAACCCGCATAATCGGAGTCCAAATATCCAATCAATTCAAACCTTGACCCCTTTGGAAACCAAAGTCCAACCTCTTGTGTATGCTTTAGATATCTCAATATTCTCTTTGTGGTTTCAAATGACTCTCTCTTGGAGATGCTTGAAACCTTGCACACATACATACACTAAACATGACATCCGGCCTTGAAGCGGTCACATAGAGTAAGCTTCCAATCATAGACCGATAGAGTGTTTGATCCACCATTGTGCCACTTGTATCACTATCCAAGTGTCCATTAGTCCCCATGGGAGTACTAATGCCTTTAGCTTCTTCTAGCCCAAACTTCTTCACCATATCTTTGATGTACTTGACTTGACTCACAAATGTACAAGTCTTCATTTGCTTGATTTGAATTCCAAGGAAGTAACTAAGTTCACCAATCATTGACATCTCAAATTCATTAGCCATCATCTCTCCAAATTCTTCACAAAAGTCTTGATTTGAAGATCCAAAGATAATGTCATCCACATAGATTTGCAAAATGAACAAGTCATTTCCAATCTTCTTGGTGAATAGGGTAGTATCAACCAAACCCATCTTGAACCCCTTTGAGAGGAGAAAGCTTCTCAATCTCTCATACGATGCTCTAGGTGCTTGCTTCAACCCATAGCGAGCCTTTCTTAGCTTGAACACATGGTTGGGCTTCTTATCATATTCAATACTGGGTGGTTGCTCTACATATACCTCCTCATTGATATACCCATTCAAGAATGCACTCTTGAAATCCATTTGGTATAGCTTGATATTGTGTGCACAAGCATAGGCCAATAGAATCCTAATTGCCTCTAACCTTGCCACCGGAGCATATGTTTACCCAAAGTCAAGACCTTCAACTTGAGAGTACCCTTGTGCAACTAGTCTTGCTTTGTTCCTTACCACCATTCCATCTTGATCTTGCTTGTTCTTGAAAACCCATTTTGTTCCAATGACATTGTACTTCTTTGGTCTTTCTACCAATTCCCAAACTTTATTTCTTGTGAAGTTGTTAAGTTCTTCATGCATAGCATTTATCCAATCCACATCCTTCAAAGCTTCATCAATCTTGGTTGGCTCAAATGATGAGACAAAAGAGTAATGCTCACAAAAAGAAGCCAATCTTGATCTTGTTTGAACTCCACTTTGAATGCCTCTAATCACTTGATCCAAAGGATGATCTCTTGCAATGTTGGTAGGTTGGAGCACTTGCATGTTGATATCATTTGGTTGAGATGATGAGCTAGCTTGCACTTGATCTTCACTAGCACTTGCTTGATCTTGAGTTGGAGAACCACTAGCTTGCTCACTTGGCATGGTCACTTGATCTTCATCTTCATCTTGGACTTGTCTTGGTCTAATGTCACCAATATCCATATCTTTCATAGCATTGACCAACTTGTCACCTCTCACATCATCCAAGTTTTCTTGCTCATTTTGAGAGCCTTAAGTTTCATCAAATTCCACATCATGCACTTCCTCAAGAATTCCACTATCCAAGTTCCATACTCTATAAGATTTGCTAGATGTTGAGTATCCCAAGAGAAATCCCTCATCACATTTCTTCTCAAACTTTCTCAACCTTGTTCCCTTCTTCAAGATGTAACACTTGTATCCAAACACCCTAAAATAGGCAATGTTTGGCTTTCTTCCATTCAAGAGCTCATATGGGGTCTTCTCAAGCATTCCATGACAATAGAGACGGTTGCTAGAGTAGCAAGCCGTATTGATAGCTTTGGCCCAAAAAGAATGACTAACATTGTATTCACTTAGCATTGATCTTGCCATGTCAATAAAGGTTCTATTCTTCCTTTCAACTATCCCATTGGATTGAGGAGTGTACTTTGGAGAGAATTGATGGTTGATTCCAAAGTCATCACAAAGTTCATCAACTCTTGTGTTCTTGAACTCACTTCCATTGTCACTTCTAACTCTCTTGATAGTTGTTTCAAACTCATTTTGGCACCTCTTGACAAATGACTTGAAGATATCAAATGTGTCACTCTTATCACTCAAGAAGAATACCCATCTGTATCTTGTGAAGTCATCCACTATCACAAATCCATACTTGTTTCCACCAATGCTTGCATATGTTGTTGGCCCAAAGAGATCCATGTGTAAGAGCTCAAATTCTTTGCTTGTACTCATGATGATCTTCTTTGGATGAGTGTTGCCAACTTGCTTTCCGGCTTGACATGCACTACATAGCTTGTCCTTCTCAAAGGTAACATCCTTCAAGCCTTTTACTAGATCATGCTTGACTAGCTTGTTCAATTGCTTCATTCCTACATGACCAAGCCTTCTATGCCATAACCAACCCATGCTAGATCTTGAGATGAGACATGTTGAGAGTTGGGTCTCACTAGCATTGAAATCCACTAGGTAGAGGTTCTCATACTGAAATCCCTTGAAGATCATGTTTGAACCATCTACACTAATGATTTCCACATCCTCTACTCCAAAGATGCACTTGAAACCGAGATCACACAATTGGGAAACCGACAATAGATTGAACTCAAGCCTTTCCACTAGAAGCACATTGCTAATGCTTAGATCATTGGAGATAGCAATCTTTCCAAGCCCTTTCATCTTGCCTTTGCCATTGTCACCAAATGTGATACTATCAAAGCCTTGTGTATTATCTTGGTTGATTGAGTTGAACATCCTTCCATCGTCGGTCATGTGTTGAGTGCACCCACTATCAAGGACCCAATGCCTCCGTCCGGCTTTGTAATTGACCTACAAGAGAGATCAATTCTTTTTAGGTACCTAAACTTGCTTGGGTCCTCCAAGGTTAGTTACCAAAGATTTTGGCACCCAAATGGACTTCTTGGAAGTCATCCATGGAGCACCAACATACTTGGCATGAACACCATTAGTTCCCTTGGAAAGAACATAGAATGAATCAACTCTCATGGAGGATACACTTCCTTGTGGCTTCTTGTTCTTGCATTGATGCTCATTATGACCAACTTTCTTGCAACTCTTGCAATAGCTACTGGTGTTCTTCACAAAATGAGTTTTGTGAGGAGAAAAGGCGCCCTTGCCTTTCTTGGGGGTATAGCCCAATCCCTCTTTGTAGAGAGACGCTCTTTGGCTACCCAAGCACATAAGCAAGCGGTCCTCACCTCCATAAGCCTTAGCTAAGGAGTGATTGAGCTTTTTAACCTCCTTTTGAGGGTTTCATTTTCCACCATTAGTGAGGCATCACAAGTGAAACCATCACTAGTAGATGAAGTAGAAGTGGTAGTGCTACAAGAGGGGTTAGTGGGAGCAACAATGATAGGAGTATAGAAAGATTCATCACGAATATCACAAGTAACTCCCATGTCACACGTTTGAGCAATCTCCTTCTTACTTTGGTCAAGGAGGGAGGAATGAGCTCTTTCAAGCTTAGAGTGAGACTTCACTAGCTTCTCATGGGCTTCTATTAGCCTTTCATGAGATGCTACGACCTCATCAAGGTTTTGCTCAAGAGCCACATTGGTCTTGCGTAATTCCTTGCATTCCTTCCTCTTCTTGTCAATGTAATCCTTAGCTTGCTCAAGCATGTCCATGAGTTCCTCCTTTGAGGGCTCCTCACTATCACTATCACTATCACTCTCACTCTCACTCTCATCATGAGAAAGTACCTTAGTGGACTTAGCCATGAAGCATGATGATGGAGTGTCAAATAGAGAGATCTTGTCCCTCATTGCAATACTTGCAAAAGCCTTCTTTTTGGTAGTGGTCTTCTTCTCTTGATCATTATCATCACATGAAGAAGAATCATTATCCCAAGTGACAATATGAGAGTAACCTTTCTTCTTCTTCTTGTCAAATGTGGGCTTCTTCTTTTTCTTTCCTCTCTTCTTGTGATCATCATCATCCTTGTCACTATTGTAAGCACAATGAGCAATGAGATGATCAAAGCTTCCACACTTGAAGCACTTTCTTGGTTCATCATGATTCTTGAAAGAAGTCTTATTTCTTCTTGCACCATAGCCCTTCTTCTTCATGAATCTTCCAAATTTCCTCACAAAGAGAGCCATTTCTTCTTCATCAAGATCACTAGAGCTTTGGTCTTCACTTTCACTAGATTCTTCAATCTTGCTCTTGCCTTTGCTCTTGTGTGATGAAGTAGCCTTGAAGGCTATGCTCTTCTTCTTCTCATCCTTCTTGTCTTCCTTCTTGACATCTTCTTCCTTATTCTCCCGATATGCATCTTAAGTCATCACATCCCCTAAGACTTGATTTAGAGTCATGGTGTCTAGCCCACTCCTCACAATCAAGGTCACAAGTGTGTCAAACCGGGATGGAAGACACCTCAAGAACTTGTGAGAGAAGTCCTTGTCCTCAACCTTCTCACCAAGAGACGTGAGATCATTGACAAGCACTTGAAGCCTATGTAACATCTTTGACACATTCTCATCATCCTTCATCTTGAAGCTAGCAAACTTCTCCTTGAGAATATATGCCTTGCCCCCTTGACAGCTTGTGTGCCCTCAAATGATTCCTCAAGCTTCTTCCAAGCCTCATTAGCACTCTCTAGATTCTTGATTTGCTCAAAGACTTTCTCATCAAGAGCCTCATGGATGACACTAAGAGCAATGTCATTGTGTTTAAGCTTTTCTTCCTCTTGTGGAGTTGGAGCTTCCACATTTGCATCCTCAAACTTCTTGTCCACCATAAGCCACACCTTCCGACTAATTGACTTGATGTGTGCGGTCATCTTGACCTTCCAATAGCCATAGTTGGAACCATCAAATCTTGGTGGTTTCTTCATGTTGTTGATATGAGCCATGATCACACTGTAGGTTGTTAAGCCTCAAATCAACGGTGTACTAGCCCTGATACCACTTGAAAGGTCCTATCCAGGGCTGGAGGGGGGTGAATAGCCTAAATTGGAAACTCAAAACAAACTCAACAACAAGTTAGACTACAATATGGCGAAGCTCAACTTGCACTAGCAAACTAAGGGATGTGAAGCCTCCTAACCACAATTGCTATCCTAATATAGCTCTAGGATCACTCGATTTCTACTCAAGTATAGTAGCCCTCTAGGCACAACCTAATATACTAAGACAAGTATGAATAGGGAAATGCGAAGATGGGAAAAGTGATTATACTGCCGTGTCGAGGTAATGAGCCAATCAAGTGAGCTCTAAGCAATCCAATCAATCACAATGATGAACAAGAGGTTGACACTTGACTTTTTCACCCGAGTTTCACTAGTTTGCCAACTAGCTACGTCCTTGTTGTGTCGGCTCACTCACTTGGAGGTTCACGCGCTAATTGACATCACGCGCCAAACCTGTCACCGAGTGCCACACAACCAACACAAGATGAGGGCACTCAAAGACACGCGCAATCCACTAGAGTTACCTTTGCGATCTCCCATGGGGAAGGCACAAGAACCCCTCACAATCACCATTTGTGGTCGACGAAACACAATCACCAAGCTTGTCGAATCCACACCACTGCTCCAACTGTCTAGGTGATGCCAATTAGCAAGAGTAACAAGAAACTAGTAGCATTATCCACTCCCAAGTGCCACTAAGATGAACTCACTTCATGCAATGCACTAGAACACTCAAAACTCTCAAATGGATGATCAATTGACTAATAGATGAATGGGAGTGTGTGTCACAGGCTTCTCAAGTGTATGCAATATCAGAATGAGCAAGAGTGCTGCCTTGAACCGCCACACACCCTTTTATAGCCCCCTCAAAGGAACTAGCCGTTATGCACTTGGGCTGCTGAAAAACGTGACCGTCGGACCACTTTTCTGCACCGTCGGACCATAGCTCCTGGTCCGACGCTTTGAATTCTGATCGTTGGCACGCAGAATTGGCCACCGTCGGACCACCTTCACTGGTCCGGAGGCTTGGTCCGACTCCTTGTCCGACGTTTTGGCCTTAGCCAAAGTCTGAGTCCAGTAAGCACCCAACCTTCAGACCTTACCGTCGTACTATACCACCGGACCATGCCACCTGGTCCAGAGCCTCCACCGAGTCTTGACGATTTCATGCAGTGAGCGCCCGAGCTTCGGACCTCACCGTCGGATTTGAGCACCGGACCATGCAGACTGGTCCGACGCCTGTCTTGATCTTCTGCTGAGCCTGTGACCGAGCCACCGGACCACTCGCCTATGGTCCGACGCATCATGTGACCACTGGTTCGATGCTTCTCTGTTGCCAGCCAGTGCTAGGAGCGACCATCGGACCACCTCCTATGGTCCGGAGCTCCTATGCCAACTGGTCTGACGCCTCTGTCTTGAGCTGAAATCACTTCTCTTTGCTTCCCTTGATCTCATCTGCCATCACCAAGTGTTTCACTGACTTGTGCATGTGTGTGGCATATTTTATCAAGTTTTACAAAGGTTGCTCATTAGGTTAGAATGCAATGCAATCATGATCAACCTAATGACACTCGATAGTTGTAACCACTAACTATTTTCCGCTCTTTATAGTACGGTTACCTATCCTAAATGTGATCACACCCACTAGATGTCTTGATCACCAAAATGGAAAAGCCCTAGCTTATACCTTTGCCTTGAAAAGCTTAGGGTCTCCTCCTTCTCTCTTCTTCTTCAAGTGTGGAACCTTGATAGCTTTCTCCTTAGCCTCCTATGCTCCATCACTTGTCATCTTCACTCCACCTTGGTGTACTAAGCCTACTCACACTTAGAGCTCGGTTAGTACTTAGGTTTCATCAATTACCCAAAACACTAGAGATCTTTCAATCTCCCCCTTTTTGGTAATTGATGACAACCCATATAAAATGATATGAAATATGATTTTGATTTCAACCCGAAATGATTGATACCACTTGAAAGCTAACACATGGAGGATATAAGGTGGTCAATCATTTCTAGGTTGGTTTGATAGTGTTAACTCCCCCTACATGTGTGCACTACTAAGAGTAAGAATCAAGCTTTGCACACATGCTTAGATAGAACTTTTGGAGGGGTGAACAACTAGCAAACTATGACATGATGCTAAGGATTAGAGATAGACCTTTGAAGCGTGATACCAATCAAAGTGCGCATTAGATTCATCCCTTAGCAACATGGTTATCTTGCTACCTCTTGGATACAACTTTGAGCAAGGTTAGCTTGACACCACTTGGAATAAACAATAAAACAAGACAGGATATCTAGCTAACTTTCTATGCATGCTAGTGATCAATTCATCATTCAAGATTACAACTAGGCATGCACCATACAAGCAAGAAAACAACTTGAAATAAGCTCAAAAGCAATGCAAGCAAGCATATGAGTGAATGCACATGCAAATACAACAATTTGTTCATAATCTTGCTCCCCCTACTTGTGTGCTCAAATGTTAATTTTGCATTTTTCAAAAACCTTAATTCTCGGCAAAGTGGCCATGACACTCGGCAAATCTGGGAAAAATTTCCCAGACTCGGCCAGTTTCCCAGATTTGCCGAGTGCCGGCCAGGCGCACTCGGCAACAAATTTCAAAAAAAAGAATAAAAAATATTTTTTTGCCGAGTGCCGGACAGGTGGCACTCGGCAACGAATTTTCAAAAAAAATTGCTTTTCCGAGTGGCTGCCACATCAGCAGTCGGCCAAAAAAATCCGTCAACTTGACGGTCGTCGTGCTAGTTGCCGAGTGCTGACTTGACACTCGGCAAAGCCGGCTTTGCTGACGAAATCGTTGCCGATTGGGCCGTGCTTTTTGGAAATAGACCATCATGAGAAATGGGCTTCGCGGTAATGTCAACCCGCAAAGGGGTTTTGTCGAATAGCCATTATAAAACTTGACCACAACACTAAAATGCCATCTGAGGTCTATGAGACACTTTTCTTCCTCCTTTGCCCCTGTTCCTTTCTCATGCCATTTTCTTTCACGAGCTTTGTGCCTCGGACGGAATGGACGGAGAGCCGGGACGCGCTGGTGCTCACGGCGAGCCCACCCAACGCCTCCACGACCCCAGTGCCCCCACGACAGCACGACGCAACGACGCCCCCATGCCTGCCATGGAGTACAACAGGACCTCCCCTACGCCGACCATGGAGTACATCATGACAGCGACACCACCAAGCTCGTCCATGGAGAACAACATGTACCCAGTCCATGAGGATGAGGATTCCTCCAAGTTAAATCCTACCAGATCCATCCACGGAGGGAGAGGCGAGTATGCTTGAGAGGACGGTGCTCGGAGGAGAGGGATGGCGCCGGGAGATGCGGGCCACGGTGGAGGACCTTGCTGTGGGAGACGGGGTCGCCATGACAGGGTACACATCCTGGGCTTCCTCACCGATGCGCGGTCGCAGCATCGCGCCGCGCTGGTGTGCCACCGGCTCCTCGCAGCAGAGCGGGCCAGGGGCGTCGCGCTCTCGCTCCGCGGCGCCGTCCGCCGACGTCGTCGCAGTGTCGCACCGTCCGTGACGGAGGAGCAGGTCGCGGAGCAGAACGCCCTCATCGCGGCGCGCCTCACCTGCTTGCTCCCTGTCGTGTCCTCGCTCGCCGTCTACTGCCGCGACCCCACCACGCTCGCCAGCCTCACCCTGCACCGGAGGTCAGGCCTCCGCAGTGTCAAGCTCGTGCGCTGGCAGCAGCGCCCGCTCGGCCTCGACGCCGGCCGCCGCGGATCTGGAGCCGCTCCTCGGGGACTGCTCCACGCTCAGGGCGCTCGCAACCTCTCTGATTTCTACTTCTGGACGGGGGAGAGCTCGCTCGCTCGCAGTCCTCCTAGGCAGAGGAAGACGAAAGCACAGCCTGAGAAAGGAAGAAGAAGAGGGCAGGGGCAAAGAGGAAGAAAAGAGTCCTGGAGGGCTCGGATGGCATTTTAGCATGGTGGATAGGTTTCATAATGGTCATCTGGCGAAGCCCTGTTGCGGTATCACATTTTGACGAAGCCTATTTCTCATGATGGTCTATTTCCAAAAAAACCTCGAGTGGGCTTTGCCGAGTGGCACACTCGACAAATCGTTTGCCGAGTGTATGTGGGCCTTTGCCGAGTGGGTCACGGCTGAACTACTGTTTCGAGTAGTGATGATTTTTTATGGAAGAACTTTTTTTAATAAAAATCAAGACTACTAGCTTTTTATTTGCACACGACTAAAGTTTACTCCTTTACATTGAGTGATTGATATTAATTTAGAATATTATAAACATAGACTAATTCTAAAATGAATTGCATTAGACTAATTTAAAAGACGGATCTATTTTATCCAATTATTCCATGATTTAGTCGTGTAATGCTAGCGTAAATTTTTGCTAATGATGAATTATATGTCTTATAAATTATCTTCTCTTATATAATTATTAGTTTTATAATTATTTTACATTCAGTATTCTTAGTTAGTATGCAAACGTTAATGTGACACGAAAAACTTAAACGCCCTGATCAAACACCCCAACTGATTCCGATTCATGGTTCGGAACGTTTTTTCAGAAAATCCATATCCAGAACATATTTGTAAAAATCTAGATTCCTGCCACCGCACACTATTATTTGTTTCTTGTATATAGTTCTAACATGAGGCTGACAGCATTTGATGGCTTGATGGCAATCGTGGTGGAGAGATGTGTGGCCTACAATAGAAAATTTACATATTTAACATTATAAGATAGTGAGAGGTATATAAAATGAAACCACAAGTCCACAGCATTCGTGAAAATTCGTGCAAACCATGACAAAAAATTTATCTAAATTCATAAAAAAATCACACATATAGATAATATGATGATACACAACTTTGTAAAATATTTTGTCCAAACTCGACTTTACTTGTGAGATATAAAAATAACAAATTTTAAGCTAGAAAGGTGTCAAATGATTTGTTAGAATTTTTTTATTTTTATATCTAACAAACGAAGTCGAGTTTGGACAAAATATTTTATAAGATTATGTATCATCGTATCATCTACTTATGTGATTTTTTTTAATTTAGATAATTTTTTTGTCATAATTTATACAAGTTTTTACAAAGTTATGTTTGCATAGGATCGGATGACACAGGTTATACTATCCATAAATATATTTATGATGGTAAAAAAATATATCTCGCCCACCATTGACCGCTCATGGGCGGCCATCCCTACTTGTCACTCGGGACAATACATAAATTACTTTCCTAGAATATGTCAGCGGAGGCAGAGTAGTCCAAGCTAGCAAAGGCAACGTATATGGACTAGGGCTGTGTTTAGATGATGAAAATGTGGTGAAAAAGATCTTGTAGCACTTGTCGTGTCATACTGTAGCAATTTTGTTTTTATTTGGTAATAATTATCCAAACATTGATTAATTAGGCTTAAAATATTGGTCTCGCAAAGTACAACAAAACTGTGCAATTAGTTTTTTATTTCATTTATATTTAGTATTTCATATATGTGCCGGTATTTTGATGTGACGGGAAATAGGAATTCGATGTGATGGAGAATCTTGTAAAGTTTTGGGATTTTGGATGCAGCCTAGGTAGTTTTTAAAGGTGGATCCGGTGTCAGATGAAGGTGAATTCGGTGTCAGATGACTATAGTCACAATATTAAGTACATAAGGTTAAACCTTGCTTGATATAAAAAATAATTAAAAAATCTATCATCCCTTTGTATTCTACATACTCCGTACCTTGCAAGAGAGAGGGCACCAAGCCAGCAGAAATGACAGAGAAAGAAATATTTTTTCTATTGCTTATAGGTAGTCCATATACATATGAGTAGCTTTAGCTATAGATTGCTCTATGGACTACTTCTACAATGTTTCATATCGTCTATATGAATATTTAAATTCTAATGGATTACACTAGTAGAAAAATCATTTTTGCTGCCACGTTGTTTTTTTTCAGAGCCGGTTCACAACTTCATGACGCCAGTACAAAAAATAGGGTGGGCCCAGCAAGAGAACCGCCTGTGTAAAACAATTTACACAGACGGCTCTCCTATCTCTACCGCCTGTGTAAATACCTATATTTACACAGGCGGTTGATAATGTCAGCCGCCTGTGTAAATAGGCGGGCGGCTGACATTATCAACTGCCTGTGTAAATATAGGTATTTACACAGGCGGTCCTCCTTACCAACCGTCTGTGTTAATGCTGCAATAAATTCCCTTCTTCCACCTCCAGACAAGAACAGTTACTCCCGTGCTGTGTGCACAGTGTCCGACACAGAGGTGGCTATTCCAAGGGGGGATGTTTTGAACTTCATTTCTTTGGTGAGAAACTTCCAAAAGGTTAGTTAGTGTCGTTGCCGCCATTTTTTTTAGTGATTCTTTGGTTCAATTCTTGTATTGGAGGTGCTCTAAATCTAGGGTTAGGGTTCATAGCTAGGGCAAGAGAGAGAGTTTTAGCTATTTTTTTGTGTAAATTCATAGTAAATTGTATCTTGCTCGGATTATAGAAAATAAATACTTTTTAGAATTCTTGTGACTAGATCTATGTAATAGAATACTTAGAGTTTATGAATTAATTTAGTAGTTAATATTTTGTTAATTAGGGTTAGTTATTATTGTCTATACTTAGGGTTTGTTAAATAGGGTTAGTTATTATTTCATGTAGCTTAGGTTTTTCAATAATTTTTGTTAGTAATTGATGGTTTATTATTTAGGGTTAGATATTTCATGTACTTAGAGTTAGTTAATTAATTTAGTTAGTAATTAATGGCTTATTAATTAGGGTTAGTTAGTATTTCATGTACTTAGGGTTTGTTAATTAGGGTTTGTTATTTTTGCTTATACTTAGGGTTTGTTAATCAAGATGCCATCTCCGTTTAATTAATTCTTATAATTATAAAAATGAGTTTAAATAATTATTTAAATTTTTTATTTTGTAATTTCTGTAAGAGGGAGGTTTTCATATCTATTTAATTGATGGAGGATAGAATCTTAGTTATGAGGGATTATTTTCGTTTTATTTTAGAGTGACATACAATATTTTCCTAACTACAGATAAATATGAAGAGGTCATTATGGATGTACAACTTATCAAGATTAGACCCACCTTATGTAGTGGAGGTCCAAAAATTTATTGATGCCGTGAAGATACATGCTTAGAGAACAAAGGCGAAGCACATATGTTGTCCATGCGCAGACTGTAAAAATATTGTGGTATTTGACAATGTGGAAGCAATCACTTCTCATCTGGTTTGCAGAGGATTTGTGGAGGACTACTTGATTTGGACAAAACATGGTGAGGGTAGTTCTACACCTTATATGCGGACAACTGACAACACTGCAAGTAACATCAATGTGGAGGGTCCAATGCCATATCTCAATGAATGTGATGCTATGCCAGATATCAATGAAACCCATCATGTTATGCCAGATGTCAATCAAACTCATAATTCTACGTCCGATGTTAATGAAACTCAACATGTTAACACTGATGCCATTGAAGATGCAGATTTCTTAGAGGCAATAATGAACCGTTGTGCGGATCCATCAATATTCTTCATGAACCAAATGGAAGCCTTGAAGAAGGCAGCAGAAGAGCCTTTGTACGACGAGTCGAAAGGTTGTACCAAAGAGTGGTCGACACTACGGGCTGTTCTTCAGTTTTTGACAATTAAGGCTAGATATGGTTGGTCCGATGCTAGTTTCAATGATTTATTGCGTGTACTTGGAGACCTTCTTCCTAAGGAGAATAGAGTGCCTGCTAACACGTACTATGCAAAGAAGCTAGTCAGTCCACTTACGATGGGTGTTGAGAAGATCCACGCATGTAGAAATCATTGTATCCTATATCGGGGTGATCAGTATAAAGACTTAGATAGTTGTCCAAACTGCGGTGCTAGTAGGTACAAGACGAATAAAGATTATCAAGAGGAAGGGAATGCAGTATGTTTCTTCAGGGAGGAAGCGAAAGAAGACGCAAGCAAAGACTCAACAAGACAAACGTTCAAAGCCCACTAGCAATATCGAAGTGGACTATTATGCGTTGAGAAGAATTCCTGCATTAGTGATATGGTATCTCCCTGTGGTTGATCGTTTGAGGTGTTTGTTTGCAAACCCTGATATGCGGAACTTATGACCTGGCATGCTTCTCATGAAAGGAAAGATGATGGAAAGTTACGACATCCAGCCGATGCAAAGCAATGGCAAGAATTCGATAAGAAATATCCAGACTTTGCTGAGGACCCACGAAATGTAAGGTTTGCTCTGAGTACTGATGGAATGAATCCATTTGCCGAGAGGAGCAGTACGCACAACACATGGCCAGTGATCATGACAATATACAATCTTCCTTCATGGTTGAGTCAAAAAAGAAAATATCTTTTGCTAACCATTCTTATTTCTGGACCTACACAACCTGGAGTTGATACGGATGTATTTCTAGAGCCCTTAATGCAAGAGATGCAAATACTATGGGAAGTGGGTGTCAAAATGATCGATGCGTTCGGCAAAGAGACATTCACACTGAGAGCAATTATTATTGTCACAATTAATGATTATCCTGCTCTCTTCTCATTATCAGGCCAGTTCAAGGGAAAGGTTGGTTGTGTAGAGTGCATAGATGGAACATGGCACGTGTCTCTTCCTTCATCTAACAAGATAGTGTACATGAGGCATAGGAGGTGGCTACCGGCAGGCCATAAGTACCGCTTACAAAAGATGAATAAGTACTTTGACAATACGGATGAATCAAAATCTATTGCTCCATCAGGTTATAGTAAAGGGCACAGAGTGTATAAGATAGTTGAGAATGTCAAGTTTGTGTTTGGAAAAAAGACCAAAGATGGGAAACCAAGAAAGGTTGTGAAGGCAAATGAGGGGGACACATTTAAGAAGAAGTCTATTTTCTTTAAGTACTTATCGTACTGGAAAGACTTAGACGTACGACATGCGATCGATGGTATGCATGTTCAGAAGAATGTGTTTGACAGCGTAGTTGGAACTTTGCTAGACATAAAGAGCAAGACAAAGGAAGGTCTCAATTCACGTTTGGACATGCAACATTTAAAGATCAGAAAAGAACTTCACCCTGTACTCCTAGAGAATGGGAAGTACCATCTACCAGCAGCAAGCTATAACCTGAACAGAGATGAGAAACATGCAATATGTGTGTGGTTGAAGAATTTAAAAGTTCCATCTGGTTTCTGCTCCAACATAAGGAGTCTTGTTTCGATGAAAGACCTTACACTCACCAACTATAACTCACATGATTGTCATGTAATGCTGACCACTTTTCTTCCTATTGCCATCAGGGCTATAAATCTAGTATTTTTAAAGATGGCAATCACACGGTTGTGCTACTTCTTCAATAAGATATCTGAGAAGGTAATTATCCGTGATGAGTTAGAGTCCCTACAGAAATTTGCTGCAGAGACATTGAGCCAGTTGGAGATGTGCTTTCCCCCATCGTTCTTTGATATCATGGTACACCTTATTGTTCATTTGGTTCCTCAAATTGAGGCATTGGGCCCCATGTATTTCCATGAAATGTGGACGTATGAGCGTTTCATGTCAATATTGAATGGCTATATGACAAATCGTGCTCATCCGGAGGGTTCCATGATAGAGGCATACACTACAGAAGAGTCCATTGAGTCTGGAGGACCATTATGTAATAATCTCCTAAAAGACCAGGTATCAATTTGTTTGCCTCCGTTGCGACATGAGGGAAGGCTTGGTGGACAAGGGAGGATGGGACGAAAATCATTCATCCCGCCAGATTACAACATAGTCCTAGAGGTACACTACAACATACTACAATAACTCATAATAATGGACTCATTCACCAAGCAGCACATGAAAGAGCTTCATGAGGAGAATCCAGGATGCACAAATGATTGGGTACACAAGGAACACAAGCGTCGGTTCACCGCATGGCTAAAGAATTTGGACATGACAGATGAATCAGAAACCATCAAGATTTTAGCATCTGGACCATCAAGCCAGGTCATATCATGGCAGAGCTATGACATTAGTGGCTTCACATTTTCCACCAGTTTTAGGGACACCAAGCACATGGCACAGAATAGTGGCGTTCGATGTGAGGCTGTAGATGATACAACTGGTGAAGAAACTACATACTTTGGATTCATTTATGACATATGGGAGGTTGAATATGGTCCACGCCTGCAGATTCCAGTGTTCCGATGTCGATGGGTTCAAGATAAACATGTCATTGTGGATAACTATGGCCAAAGAGTTCTTGATCTAAGTAAAGTAGGTTACAAAGATGATCCGTGGATCCTTGCTAACCGTGTCGCACAGGTGTTCTATGTGGAACAAATTCTATCTATGAATGAAAAGAAAAGTACCCAAAAGCCAAAGCACGTAGCAATCCCTGGAAAGCAACAAATTGTAGGAGTTGATGGTGTAATGGATTTAGAGGATGTTAATCAGTTCAGCGAGATGTCTCTTTTTACAAACTTTGAAGAAAAAATCAAAAATGTGGAGAAAAGTATCCCGCAAACCTCTTTGCCCTGGGTGCGCCATGATGGACAAGGAAGGACTGTAGCACGCTAGATTGTTTATCATGTAACTAATTAATGTACCACTTATCATTTGTACCTAATGCTACTCTTTCTTATTAAGCAGATGTTTACATTTCCCTTTGTTGTATACCTTTGGACTATGATATTATTTTCTAACTTAATTAAACAAATCTTAATTAAAACCTCTTTCCCCTTCTTGTATACCTTTGGATTCTATTTTATTTACTAACCCTAGGTACATGAAATATTAACTAACCCTATTAAACAAGCCTTTAATTACTAACTAAACTAAATAAAGGAAATAAATGACCTTTAATTACTTACTAAGTTAACTAACAAACCTATTATTAGTAAACACTAACTAAATTAACTAATTACTAAATAAACTAACTAAATAAACTAACTAAATTAACTAATTACTAAATAAACAAGCCTTTAATTAAGTACATGAAATAATAACTAACCCTAATAACTAACTAAACTAACTAATAAACACTAACTAAATTAATCCACAAACCCTAATTAAGTACATGAAATAATAACTAACCCTATTAAACAAGCCTTTAATTACTTACTAAGTTAACTAACAAACCTATTATTAGTAAACACTAACTAAGTTAACTAATTACTAAATAAACTAACTAAATAAACTAACTAATAAACACTAACTAAATTAATCCACAAACCCTAATTAACATACCATTAGTTACTAACTAAACTAAATAAAGGGAAAAAACTAATTACTAACTAAATTAACTAATTACTAACTAAATTAACTAATTACTAACTAAATTAACTAATTACTAAACTAACTAAATTAACTAACTAATTTAACTAATTACTAAATAAACTAACTAAATTAACTAACTGAAAATGGAAAAAACATTAGTACAGACGGCTGTCAACGAGGACCGCCTGTACTAATGTATTAGTACAGGCATTGACCGCCGCATGTACTAATGTATTAGTACAGGCGGGCCATATTGACCACCGTCTGTACTAATATTTTCATAGGCGGTGGTCAATATGGCCCGTCTGTAATAATGTCGTCCAATATAAATTACAGCGCGCGGCTGCCGAAAATTTCTAAGTCACCGGAGGCGCGATTTTTGAATCCAACGCCGTCAGGCTGCCGAATTCCGCCACCGCTGCTCCACCACCGCCGCTGCTTCACCGTCCGCCTACGCGCCGCTGCTCCAACACGTCCGCCGCTGCTCCACCGCGTTACCCGCCGCCGCCATTGCCGCCGCCGCGCGCCGTGCTGCTCCACCGCCGAGAGCCACGCTCCGCCGCCACCGCCACCGCCGAGCTGCTCCACCACCACCGCGTGCCGAGCCCCGCTCCGAGAGCTCCGCCACCGGCACCGCCGCTGCTCCACCGCCGAGAGGTCCTTTTTTTAATTTGTTGATTTCATTTTTTAGTAATTAGTTTATTAGTGAGTTTAGTTATTTTTGTTAGTTAGTTTAGTTTCATTTTAATTTGTTAATTTCATTTTTAAATAGTTTTTTTTAATTAGCTAATTTAGTTAGTTTTTAATTAGTTAATTTAATTAGTTTAGTTTATTAGTTAGTTTAGTTAATTTAGTTAGTTAATTTAGTTTTTTTAATTAGTTAATTTAGTTAGTTCTTAATTAGTTAATTTAATTAGTTTAGTTTAGTTAATTTTGTTAGTTAATTTAGTTTTTTTAATTAGTTAACTTAGTTAGTTTTTAATTAGTTAATTTAATTAGTTTAGTTTATTAGTTAGTTTAGTTAATTTTGTTAGTTAATTTAGTTTTTTAATTAGTTTTTTTAATTAGTTAATTTAGTTAGTTTTTATTAGTTAATTTAATTAGTTTAGTTTATTAGTTAGTTTAGTTAATTTTGTTAGTTAATTTAGTTTTTTTAATTAGTTTTTTTAATTAGTTAATTTAGTTAGTTTAGTTAATTTTGTTAGTTAATTTAGTAATTAGTTAATTTAGTTAGTTAATTTAGTAATTTAGTTAGTTTAGTTAATACTTATATTTCATGCATAGTTAGAGTTAGTTTAGTTAGTTAATTTAGTTAGTTTAGTTAATCTAGTTAGTTAATTTAGTTAGTTTAGTAATTTAGTTAGTTTAGTTAATACTTATATTTCATGCATAATTAGAGTTAGTTTAGTTAGTTAATTTAGTTAGTTTAGTTTATTAGTTAGTTTAGTTAATACTTATATTTCATGCATAATTAGAGTTAGTTTAGTTAGTTAGTTTACTTAGTTAGTTTACTTAGTTATTTTAGTTAGTTTACTTAGTTAATTTAGTTAGTTAATTTAGTGTTAATACTTTTTTAAGTTAGTGTTTTTTCCATGTTAATACTTATATTTCATGTTAATACTTATATTTCATGTTAATACTTATATTTCATGCATAATTAGAGTTAGTTTACTTAGTTAATTTAGTGTACATCCATTTTTATACTTATATTTCATGCAGATTAGTACTCCATCAAACGCTGAGCAGGCCGATGCCCAGGTAGGTACACCTGGATCTGACTCCTCTGGATCCGAACCTTATAGGAGCCCGAGCGTATCACCACGTGAATCTCCTAGAGCTAAGAAGGCCCGTCTTGAGTTGGAACGTGACCCTAATTACGAGCCTGAAGCTGAGCCAAATGATGATGAGGTATATATGCTCGTAGATTGTCTATACGAGAGAATAATGCA
Organism: Microstegium vimineum; assembly: GCA_022036555.1. Lineage (NCBI taxonomy): Eukaryota > Viridiplantae > Streptophyta > Magnoliopsida > Poales > Poaceae > Microstegium > Microstegium vimineum. The sequence goes on from CM039133.1 coordinate 19,493,125, forward strand.
TGTGTATGTATGTACCTAACAATTGAATGGATAGGAGGTGTTCTCTCAAGTTGTTGCCGAAATGGAGGTAGAGTCACAAGATGTTCATAAGGACACAGCGCCTCAAACGACCGGGACCTCCTCCGAGCGAAGAAGTACACAGAAAAAGAGTGATCGAGCACGAGGAGATAGAGGAAGGAATAGATTTCCAAAAGAAGTTTATAAGATTACAGAGATTAGCCCGAGCGGAGAGCCCTTAGCACCTCTAGAGGCGCTACCCAAATTTAGGGCCGCCATTGGATGGTTAGTAAAGGAAGAATTTGATATCACCTGGAGTGATTGGAGTATGGTGCCTGAAGTAAAGAGGACGAATTGTTGGACTCGATTGTGCACTAAGTTTATTTTACCGGAGGGAACAAAAGGTTTGGTCAAAGGTCATGTCATGAAGCAGTTAGCAATATCGTTCCGGGGCTATAGGTATGATATGAATAAAAAGTGGTTGCAGAAGGGGCGGGACCCAACGAAGCGGTACCCTATCACAGCAGAACAGTGGACATGTTTCAGTGTCATGAAAAACTCCGACGAGTCCAAGGCTAAGAGCCAAGCCGCCTCGGCACTTGCGAAGAAGAACAAGTACCACCACCACCTCGGCACTGGCGGATACAAGACCAAGATTCCTAAATGGAGGGCAGAAGATGAAGCAAAGAGGAGAGAGGGCAAGTTGGCATTGACAGATATAGTGCCAGAACGAAGTGCGAATTGGCTTCGCGCTCGGAAGGCAAACACTGAGAGCGATGAGATCTCCTGTCCCGATGAGATCAAGCCAGTTGCCGAGAAGTTTTTGGAAGCAACAAACCTGGAAAAGACAGGTGCCTTCAAGTCATAGAGGGAGAGGGACAACCTTTCCCTTGCTCTAGGTAACCCCGAGCATCCAGGTCGTGTACGGGGCGTCTCATCCAGAACCACCTGGAAAGAAGGGTTTGGTGAAGAGTGGAAAGGCATGTATAAGAAAAGAGAACGACATAAGGAGCAATTGAAGGATTATTTTGAGCAGCAGGCTGCCAAAAAATTTAGGGATTTGATGGAAGACTTAGAAACCCTGATCCTGAAGTGATGAAGCGGTTGGCGGGAGCAGTGTCTGCTCAACAGATGACATCACAAGCTCCTTCATATATGCAGCATGTCCCAGGCCCAGCTCAACCCTTGGGTAGCCAGGAGACGGCCACACAATCTATGCCCTTTCAAAGCAGTATAGCGTCAACATCAAATAAGGACCATTATCCAGTTGACGATATTGATAAACCTTGGCCTTGCTCATTGTTAATTGGATATGGCCTTAGGAATCAACATACAAAGCAAGTGGCCACAGGCAATGCCATCCCTGGACATATGTTCCATGGTGTCGAGATGCAAGATGCATATTGCAGGGTGGAAGTGTTGACGGTCGAGAGTGCATATGAAGACGACTTCATCGACATCCCGACCTCTGAGGGTATAGAGAAGCTTGGACAAGCAATCAAGAACTTCATACAATGGCCGAGACGGTACGTAAGGTTGATTGATCCACCAACGGCACCCTCTCCACAAGTCCATCAAGCATCCCAAGAGGTCGAAACAAGTCAACAGCCAGCATCGCCAATGCATGCCCCAGCATCCCCGTATATTTATGAGCCACCATCGTCATCCCCAATACATGATATGTCATTCTCGCTGGATGAGCTCGAGGGGCTGACCACGAACATGCCTGAGCAGCAGACTCCGCCAGCCAAGAAGGACACAACACCAGAGAAGGAGGAAGAGCAAACTCCCCCATCACCACCAAAGCATAAGGAAGCAGAGCAAACTCCCCCACAAGCACCGACCTCCAAGAAGGCAAAGAAATTTCCAATTCCAAAATTGGTTTCTCCCTATGAGCCAAAAAAGGGAAAGCAGCAGGCACAGTTCTATTTTTGAAAAGGATTGGAAAGCAGCGGACGGCACGAGTCGTTGAGCTCGAACTGCCACAGAATAAGGAAGCCGCCGGCCAAGTAACTGAAACCGTGCCACCAACAAAGGAAGCCCCAAGTGGCGATGTTCATGTCGAACCGTCGTCAAATACACCATTGACCCTTAAGGATATAAGAAAGCCAACGGTTGATGATTATGTCAATGTCCTCAGTAACTACGTGCCCGGAAGGCCTATGCTGCAATGGACGGTGCTTGAAAATGGTCCATGGACGATAAAAAGGTTTCATGACTGGTACATGATAGCAGTGAATGCTGGCCTACATGCAGTTAATGTTAACATACCAGCAGACGTGTTTGCTACTAGCAAGGATAAAAGCGAGGCATTTGTTATCTTCGAGGACATGCACCTGCTATTGAACTATAGAAAACTTGACGTCCAACTCATTACAATCTGGTGCCTGTAAGTATCACTCATGCACACACATTATTATTATTAAATTTGGAATGTGATAAACTCTAATATGTAGATGTTGTATGTAGTTTGCAAGACCACGAGCAGAGATCGTTAACTACAGGCACGATGGTCGGTTACCTGAGTCCAATCAGGTTACAAGAAAATATGCACAAATTTGTACTTACAAATGAAGATAGAGCAAAGATAGAGAAGGACAAAACACCAGAACAAGTTGCAGAAGTTGTAAAGGAATTGCAACGAAAATACGAGGACACATATGCCCTCTATCTCGGTAGAGCAATGCTGAGATATAAGTACAGGGATTTTATATTGGCACCCTACAACTTTGGGTAAGCGTGACCTCGTATACGTACTTCAAATTATCGTGTTAACAACCCTAAGTACATATGTCGCTCACTCGTTTATTCGTGCAGTGACCATTGGATTGTTTTTTATATATATCCATTCGAAGGGAAGGTGCTTGTCCTAGACTCCTTACATTGTCCTCCTCAGTCGTATCAAACATTCCTGATTCATTTAGAAAGGTGAGCCAACATGCAACCGTATCCGTACTTATATGAATTAGAGTTTCTAAATAACTATAGTGTTTTATATTCGATATCTACAGGGCATGGCGGTTTTATAAGAAGCAAAAAGGACCGGTCGACGCCGCCCGCTCAGATCCTAGTGTGCCATTGACGATACAACACCATTATCCGGTAAGTTGTCCGAACACATATCATCATATAAATAATACACAAGGCATGACAATTTTAGTTTAATCTTTTGCTCATTAATTACATAGTGCCACAAGCAACCACCTGGATCGGTCTACTGTGGATACTATGTGTGTGAGTTCATAAGGCAGCGGGGACGATACGTCAGGGACAAAAATATGGTAAAAAATATCTATGTATGAAGTTTTCTCATTAAAGTTGGAAATATTAATATTGGACATGTCTCAATGATGCTTTTAAACTTTATTTCCAGCTGAGAAGCAAAGGAAAGGACGTGTCATTCACTCCAAAAACTATGGAAAATATAGTAGCAGACTTGTACGGTTTTATTATGAGAGAAATAATTCCAAGTACCGGAGCATATTTTGATGAAACCGGTGATTTAGCAAGTGAAGGATTTAGAGCGCTGACAGACCTAGCAGGTCTAAACTTGAAACAAAATGACATGTAAACACCAAATGGTTGAACTCATAACTTGAAATGACGCGTATTATATGTAATTTTATGCTTGATGTTTGATTTCGTGTGGATACATCTGTAATATTTATATGTGTTGTATGTATGATGCAATTTTGTGGTTCATGTTTGCATATCTTATATATATATATTGTGACAAATATAGTACAGCGTGGAGGCAAAAATTAAAATTTGAAATAAAAAAAAATAATTACACAGGCGGCACACAGAGTGAGCCGCCTGTGAAAAATGGATTTTCACATGCGGCTGACAAAGTGAGCCGTCTGTGTACACAGGCGGCTCACTTTGTCAGCCACAGCCCGCCGCCTGTACTGTGGGCCGATTAGTACTGACCCCCAGTACAGGCGGTGGGCTTGGCCGCCTATACTAATGCCTCTACCACCGCCTCTAAAAACGTTTTTTTTAACTAGTGTTACTTTTAAAGCATGCTCACTCTAATCTTTTCCCCTTCCCTTCTCAAATTAGCATCTGTGTTGCTAATCCCGGACTATATTGAGTACCCTGGTTTCTTCCAAGGATCGATGATTTGGCTCTTCAGTTCCAAGGAGAAACAGATGAGTTCCTCACTGGAAGCCTTGGGTTCCCTTCCAGGGAAGCTGCGCTCGCTGCTGGCCTCTCTCTCTTCCAAGAACCAGCTCCCCGACCGACTGAAGGACGATGTGAAGCTCCTGATTCAAGATCTAGAAGAATCACGCAACTTACTTGTGGATCTGTCAGGGGCGGAACCTCCTGAATCGATGGTCAAGCTCTGGAGAAACGAGGTACGCGAAATGTCCTACGACTTGGAGGATTACGTTGACAAGACAACTCACCCTTACTCTAACCAATTTGAAGTTGAAGAATTTGGCACTCTTGTTGATCTGGCAAGGGACGCTTGCAAATCATACCATAGGTACCATCTTGGTCGTTTGTGGCCATCAAATCCTAGCTCTTTAGCCAGTGGGCATGCCCTTGTTCCAAAGCTCAACATGGAGGCCAAATACATTGTCGGTATTGACGATGCAAGGCACAAACTTATCAGCTGGCTCAGGGACGATGCAGAGCAGCAGCTGAAAGTAGTACCCATTCTTGGACCTGTCGGTGTTGGTAAGACGACGCTTGCCCAAGAAGTGTACCGTGAAATTGGTGGAGAGTACCATTGTCGCGCATTTGTGCGGGCTGTCAAGGATGCCTGATACAAGGAGGCTTCTCTGGAGCATAATCTCTCAAGTCCAGCGCCATAAACACCCCCCTTATAATTACACCGTGCAAAAGCTCATTGACTGTCTCAGTGAATATCTCCAAGATAAGAGGTATTATATTTGTCAAGTTGCATTGGCCTCTCCTGTTTTGATTACAATTAGTATACTGCTATACTAGTCTGGGGATTTTTTGCTCTTGCATGGTCTAGTAAATTTAAAAGAGATAGGTTTAAAAATTGATAAATAAACTTAGTCCAGGGCTAATCAAAATTAAGCTCCTGCCTATACATAATACTATCATGTTCATACTCTATATTATAGCTTCGGCTACAATTGTTTCGATTACAAAAAATTCATACACTCTTAGAGTCTCTATCCTGTTTCGATTATAAGCACTATATATGATTGAATTTTCCCATATAATTGTTCTTACTAAATCAACATATGAGAATATCTATAACAAACCTGATGACCTCTCTAGTAGAGTTTATTCTATACATAATACTATCATGTATGTACTTGTTCTACTTTTTGAGTAGCAAAAATGAGGAAATGTCTATTTTTTCAGATCAACAACAAATCAAATTCTGTTAAAAGATAAATTGACTGGAATAGACAAAATAAATTGACAAATGTTACTATTGATGTGAAATTGTTAGTCATTTTTATTTCTCTTGAAATGCTTCATTTTAGAGTTCAATTTTCAAAATGCAATATAGCAATCCTAACCTGTTTGGACTTGACAACCCAATGGCATAATATAGACCAGCATTTGGAGATTACAAAGTCCAATACATACAGATAAGTCGGCCATAACAGATACTGGTGCAAGCTAGCACAGAAACTAGGAAGCCAATACACAACTAACCCTTAACATTATTTCATATATAGATTCTCAAATGTGTGTTTCCCTGACACCTACCTGGCACAACATAACTCCTATATTTGATATTATTCGGCAGGTATTTCATTGCAATTGATGGTTTGTGGGAAACAAAGTCATGGGATATTGTTAGCAGTGCATTTCCAAGGAGCACTTATTGTAGAAGAATATTGATAACAACAAATATGAGGTGTTATGAACGACGTATAGGAATATGAAGTAAAGAATCAAGCCACAGAGGAGACACACGATTTAACGTGGAAAACCCCTTCGATGTGAAGGGGAAAAACCACGGGTACCAGCCAGCAACAATCTCACTATATCTCAAGAGTTTGGGTTACACGCCTATGGCGGCTTACAAGAGAATTGAGTCTTCACGAAACCCTAGCAAGGGTATATATATAGCGTACCGTACCACGGGGGGTCCGGCCCAAGCCTCCGGCGACGGGCCTCCGCTCCGCTCCGTCAGAAGCCCGGCCTATATCCTGGAGTGAATTTGGAACAACTCCAACAAACTCCACCTTGAGACAAATTCATCTTGTATCATAAATCAACCCTTCATCCTGAACATAACAAAGATAGGAAAAACACTGGTGCCAACAATAGTCTCTTGAACTATCCAATTAAACCAACTAAGCTTGAGCACAGCTCAAACTTAGCAACAGGAACAGGCTTTGTCATCATATCAGCAGGATTATCATGAGTACTAATCTTGCATACCTTCAGCTTACCTTCTTCAATCACATCACGCACAAAATGATACTTGATATCTATGTGCTTAGTTCTCTCATGGAACATCTGATCTTTAGTGAGGTAAATTGCACTCTGACTGTCACAGTGCAAACTTATGCAAGATTCAACTCCACAAAGCTCAGCGTACAAACCTTTCAGCCAAATTAATTTTTTGCACGCTTCACAAATAGCCATATATTCTGCTTCAGTAGTAGACAAAGCAACAACTGACTGTAAAGTAGCCCTCCAACTCACAGCACAACTGCCAACAGTAAACACATAACCTGTAAGTGATCTTCGCCTGTCCAGATCAGCAGCATAATCAGAATTCACATAGCCAATAAGACCCTTATCAGTTCTTCCAAACTTTAAACAGGAATCTGCTGTGCCTCTAAGGTACCTGAAAATCCACTGAACTGCCCTCCAATGTTCTTTGCCAGGATTAGACATATATCAACTAACAAGACTCATAGCATATGACAAATTTGGACGAGAGCAAACCATAGCATACATCAAAGACCCGACAGCACTAGAATAAGGAACCCTTGACATGTATTCAATCTCTGCATCTGTACTAGGACACTGAGCAGCTGACAACTTAAAGTGAGGTGCAATAGAGGTATTAACAGCCTTAGCATTTTGCATGTTGAAACGCTGAAGAACTTTCTTGATATAATTTTGTTGACTAAGAAATAGCAAACCAGATTTTCTATATCTACTAATTTCCATACCAAGAATTTTCTTAGCACTACCAAGATCTTTCATATCAAAACCACTACTCAATAGCTTCTTTAACTTAGTGATTTCAATCTTACTTTTGGCAGCAATCAGCATATCATCAACATATAACAACAAATATATAGGTGATCCATTAACATGCTTGATGTAAACACAACTATCATACTTAGATCTTTTAAAACTGTGTGCTAACATAAATGAATCAAACCTCTTGTTCCACTGACGAGGGGACTGTTTCAAACCATACAAGGATCTCTTCAACTTGCACACATATTTTTCCTTGCCAGGCACTATGAACCCTTCTGGTTGGTCCATGTATATGTCCTCCTCAAGCTCTCCATGTAAAAACGCAATCTTCACATCTAACTGCTCAAGCTCGAGATCATGTGAAGCAACAATACTAAGGAAAGTACGAATTGAACTGTGTTTTACCACTGGAGAGAACACATCATTGTAGTCAACACCTGGAATTTGACTGTAGCCTTTAGCCACTAACCTTGCCTTATACTTTGGAGGCTCGCTTGAAGATAAACCCTCCTTTCTCTTGAAGATCCATTTGCTGCTGATGGTCTTCTTATTCTTAGGCAAAGGTACAATCTCCCATGTATTGTTCTTCTCAAGAGACTGCATCTCCTCATGCATAGCAGAAATCCAATTCTCAGTATCACCACAACGAATAGCTTCTTTATAGGTTGCTGGCTCATGAACATTCTCCACCTGTTCAGCACAACTCAAAGCATAGTAAGACAAATTACACTCTTCAATAAGACGATTAGGAGGTGCAATTGTTCTTTTTGACTTGCGTTGAGCAATAGGTAAATCCTTCTCTAACTGCAAACTGGGAGGAGTTTGCTGAACATCATCATGAGCATCATCCTCAGCAACATCATTATCATGGTCACCATGCTCATCAACAGGCTCCACCTGCACACCTGTATCATCATCAACATGCTCCACCTGCATGCGCATACGCTGCAGCTCTTTTTCTGGAACATGATCTGAGGGCAAACTGTCAGTAAACATCATAGATTCATTGAAAATAACACTCCTGCTCATAAAAGTCTTTCCTGTTTCAGGATTCCACAATTTATAACCTTTGACTCCCGAACTATAACCAAGGAAAAGACACTTAACAACTCTAGGCTCTAATTTTCCATTATCAACATGAGCATAGGCAGTGCATCTAAAAATTTTCAACTGTGAATAATCAGCAGGCGTACTAGACCATACCTCAATGGGAGTTCTTTTATTTAGTGGAATAGAAGGCGACCTGTTTATCAAGTAACAGGCAGTATTAGCAGCTTCAGCCCAAAAACGTTTGCTCATCGTGGCATTAGACAGCATGCAACGGGCCTTGGATATGATGGTTCTGTTCATGCGTTCGGCCACACCATTCTGTTGTGGAGTATGGGGTATGGTGTGATGCCTAACGATGTCTTCTCATCTGCAATAATCATTAAATTTACGCGAACAAAATTCTCCACCATTATCAGTACGAAGCAATTTTACCTTTCTTTCAGTTTGTCTTTCTATCATTACTTTCCAGTCCTTAAAAGCAGCAAAAGTATCATCTTTCTGTTTCAGAAAATAAGGCCAAACCCTTCTAGAGTAATCATCAATAATTGTAAGCATGTAACGAGCACCACCAAGTGAGGACTTACGGGAAGGGCCCCATAAGTCAGCATGAACATAATCAAGAGTACATTTAGTGGTGTGAACAAAAGTGTTGAACTGTACCCTTTTATGCTTTCTGAAAATACAATGCTCACAAAACTTTATTTTACTCAAAGTGTAGCCATCCAGCAGGTTTCTCTTCATCAATTCTGCCATACCATGGTGACTCATATGTCCCAAACGAATATGCCAAAGGTTAGTTTTACTAGGTTCATCATTAGTAACAGCAGCAACAGCGGAATCAGAACCAGGTAAAGTACACCCTCTAAGGACATATAACTTTGCAGAATTAAGATCACCTTTCAAGCAAACAAGAGAACCTTTTGATACCTTCAGAACGCCATTTGAACCGGAATATTTGTAACCTTCTGCATCAAGCGTGCTCAATGAGATAAGATTTCTGGACATCCCTGGTATATACCTGACGTTTTTCAGCGTGCGTGTCATGCCATCATCAGTCTTGATCTGAACTGATCCAATTCCCACAATGTCACACGGGTTATCATCTCCCATCCGCACAACATCCCCTTTCTGCACAGGCTTATACGAGCTAAACCAATTTCTGTTAGTGCAAATATGAAATGAATATGCGGAATCGAGAATCCATTCATCATGACTAGCAACACAACCAACAAATACTACCAGACAATCTCCAGAATCATCATCAGACGCAGCTGCAGCAACAGAGACCTTACCAGCCGACTTATTTTTCCTCTTCTCCTTATTCTGTACTTTTCTGCAATCCTCAATATTATGATTTGTCAGCTTGCAATAAACACAGAACTTTTTATTACCATGCGGCTTGGACTTTGAACGGCCTTTCCTTTCGTAGTTCTTTCTTCCATCATTGCCATCATTGGAGGATCTATTTTCAGTTCTGCCTCTGACATGCAAAGCATCGCCCTTGGAGGACGACGTCCCGTCATTCTGCACCATGCCTCTCATCTTCTCCCTAGACTGGAGAGCCTCATAAACTTCCTTTAGGGTTAGTTCATCACGGCTCAAAAGTATGGTGTCACGAAAATTTGCATATGAATTTGGCAAAGAACATAGCAGTAAAAGACCTAAGTCCACATCATCATACTTCACCTCCATCGACACTAGGTCGGCGACGATCTTCTTGAATTCAGCGATGTGGCTCATCACTGAATCCTCCTCCTTCATCTTCAGGGTGAACAGTTTCATCTTCATCTGCATCTTACTGGTTAGATCCTTGGACATACAGATCGATTCCAGTTTCAGCCATAGTTCTGCAGCAGTTTTCTCTTTCAGACACTCCTGCAAAATATCATTATGAAGATGCAACTGAATTAGGGCAAGCGCCTTCTGATCCTTGCGGGTCTCTTCTGGAGTCCACTCGGCCTTCCTCTTTCCGAAACTATCCAGCGCCTCATCATAGTCATGAGTCTGCGCCAGAATCCCCCGCATCTTGACTTGCCATAGCGAGAACCGCGTGTCGTAGTTCAGCAGCGGAAGATCGAACTTCATCGACGTCGTCATGAACCCTAACAGCAACCAAAGCTCCGGTACCACTTGTTATGAACGACGTATAGGAATATGAAGTAAAGAATCAAGCCACAGAGGAGACACACGATTTAACGTGGAAAACCCCTTCGATGTGAAGGGGAAAAACCACGGGCACCAGCCAACAACAATCTCACTATATCTCAAGAGTTTGGGTTACACGCCTATGGCGGCTTACAAGAGAATCGAGTCTCCACGAAACCCTAGCAAGGGTATATATATAGCGTACCGTCAGAAGCCCGGCCTATATCCTGGAGTGAATTTGGAACAACTCCAACATGAGGGATGTAGCTCTCATGTGCAGTGATCATCAATCTGATGCCAATTTTCTGATGGAGCCATTTAGCAGAGATTACTCTGCAGAATTATTGAATAATAGGCTGTCCAGTTATAAACCTGAACTCTTTGAACAATTAGAGGAAATTTTAGAAGATATTATCAGAACATGCGGTGGTCTACCACTATCAATCATTAGCATAGCTCACATATTAGCAAGCCAACCATATAATTCACAGTTATGGGGCCAAGTCAAAGGATGTTTATCTTCCAGATTGAGAAATAATCTTACTTCAGAAGGAATGCTAAAGGAAATAGTAGGCTTGAGCTATGATTGCCTTTCACATGATCTAAAGATATGCCTACTATATCTTAGTATGTATCCTGAGGGGTATACATTCTTGAAGGCTGATTTATTGAAGCAATGGACAGCCGAAGGCTTTATGAGTGGAATACATGAAAATGGTAACGATGTTGCAGAGTCCTATTTTGATGAGCTTGTCTGCAGGGGACTGATAGAGCCCAATCATATCAATTTCTCAGATACGGCAGTGTCATATACAGTGCATTCCACTATGTTTGAAGTTATCAGGTACAAGTCCACGGAAGAGAATTTCACCAGTGTGATAGATTACTCCAACACCATCTCAGAGCTTTCTGCAAATGTTCGTCGGCTGTCTCTTGGATATAGCAATGCTAAATATGCAACAAAACTAGAAGGCATCACACTGTCCCCTGTGAGATCACTAGTATTTTATGGATTAGTTGAGTGTATGCCATCAGTTACAGAGTTTGAGGTACTTCGAGTTCTAAACCTTGAATTTTGGGGTGATCAAGAAGAGTTAGACCTTAGTGGCATCAACCAATTATTTCAGTTGAGATATGTGCGGATTACAACTGATATTGTTGTCAAGCTACCGGCCAAAATGAAAGAATTGAAATATTTGGAAACGCTGGAAATTTATGCAACATTAACTTCTGTGCCACAAGATATTGTTCATCTCCCAAGTTTGTTGCACCTTTGTCTTCAAGGTGAGATAAACCTGTCTGATGGTATTAACCACATGAGGTCTCTACGCACACTTAACTACTTTGATCTCAGCAGTAACTCTGAAGACAATGTGTGGTGCCTTGGCCAGATGACAGAGCTGCATGATCTTCATCTCACCTGTTTTAAGGCAATGTCTGACCCTCTGGAGAGAAACTTGAAAGCTCTGGCATCTTCTGTGGGGAAACTGGGAAAACTAAAATCTTTTGTTTTTGCTCCGAATATTTCATGCTCCAGCATTTACTCGGACTGCTCAAGCAACATCTCTTCTCTGCCCATTTGTCTCCAAAGACTTGAGTTGTTGCCACCCATTTGCATCATTTCGAGACTTCCCAAATGGATTGGGCACCTTCGCGAACTGCGCATTATGAAAATTGTTGTTAGGCAACTGACAAGGGATGATGTTGGCAGCATTGCAGAACTACAGAAACTTATTATTTTCTCACTGTGTGTCAAGCAGCCATCTGCAGAGAGAATTGTCTTCAAGCCTGCTGCATTCCCAGTTTTGAAGTATTTCAAATTCAAATGTGGCGTTCTATGCCTTGCCTTTCAAGCACAAACAATGCCAAGTCTTTTGAAGCTCAAGCTAGAATTTAATGCCCATAGTGGAGACCGGTACAATGATTTTCTTACGGGCATTGAGAATTTGTTAAACATACAAGTGGTGGCTGGACGAATTGGGACAGTTCCTGGTGCAGAGGAATCATACTAGATGGGCGCAGAGGCTGCTTTCAAGGATGCCATTATCAAGCACTCGAAGGTTCTAGCTATCAATGTACGAAGGGTTGACTGGGTTGATGAAGAGTAAGGACATTTCTTTTTCTCATTCCACCTGAATCCATTTTTTATTAATTAAATTGTTTAAAATCCAAACAACTCATGCAGCAATCTCACCTGTAATTCATGTTGGCAAAGATAATTCCTCCTAACAAAATGAACCAAGATGCTTTCAAGTGCTCCCTAAGGCTTGACCTCTTAGAACCAGCCAGAGGGAGGGAGCAGCTTGCCCCCTTCCCAGGGTACATATAAATAAAGAGGTTGTTCTCCTGTGTTTTCGAGAAAAATAAATAAAGAGGACCTAGATGTTTTCATTAAAACCCTTGGTGAAGGAAAAATTACAAATGGTCCTTGGGCCCAAAAGAGACTTACTTGGTATATTTAGAGGGGACATTTCCTATTTCATAGATAATCCCAGAATCATATTTTGATAGAAATGCGTACTAGTGTTTTTTTCAACTTCTATAACGGAAAAAAACATATAACCCCAGAGCCAAAAATTAGTTGTACTATCAAAATTTTCCTTTTGTATTAGATTCTTCTAAAAAATGTTGCACTCTTATGTACTACAATGGTAGTCATTCCACCTTGCACAATGGCATTCAGTATATTAAATTTCATTGATCGACGTATATGTATAATTGTTTTTATAAAAGTAGACTGCTTACAATCAATCTATCAATATTAACATGTCAATATTTCCATTCAAAATGTATAAACTTATCTGAATTAGCAACTTATATAAATAATTGTCATTAACTACTAACATAGTTTAAAATGAATTGTTGATACTATATATGTTTCCCTTGAATTAATTTTTTATATATCAATAGTGGTAGAAGGGGAGAATACATAACATATGTAGGCTACTTAAGGACTATTTGATTCTATCCATAATAGCATATGTTGGTGATTTATACCTAGATTTAAGGAGGTATATTTTATAATTCTTTTTTATTATGGGTTTAGATGCAAATCAAATAATTATTTGGATTTTATATTGAATTGCATATTTAGGTGTTTCTTTAAATTCTAGTTTAGACACAGGTGTAGGGGAGTACTTTATGGTGTTTTATAATGGTAGAGATGGGTAATTTTTTAGAGAAAAAGATAGATCCAATAGATAATATTGTCAACGATGATTAGAGCCTACCAAATTGATGACGGGATGTCTATGATTTTTATAAGAATTTCTTAAAAAAAATTCTAATGCATATCATGAAGATTAACATGGAAGCTCATATGGAGGTCGTTAATTTGTAAAGGTAGGATTGTAGGCAAAAGCAGCTTTGGCTTGTTAATACGGTGGAAGAACGACACACATTCCTCCCTTATTAACCCAAATGAGGACTACATACTACATTAGGTTGATTCCTCAAGTTGATCGTAAATCGTAAGAAGTTGGGGTTTGTACTATGCATCTTATAAACATATGGCTTTGGTTTTGATTTTGAGCCATCATATTTTATCAAGAAAATTTTCAACAAAATATTTTATCAAATTCTCTCCCATATTGCAATGTAAGAGAGATATAGGGTCCTCAATGTAACTATTAAATATGTATGTGAGTGGTGGTATTTGTAGTCGAGCTCATGGTGTATTTAGTAAGTTGCATTAACATTTTTTTAGGCAAAGTTGCATTAACCTTGTTCTCCTAAAAAAACAATGGTTAACCATTCTTGAATTCAACTATTCAGAATTTTTCAAAAAATTCTAGATATTCGGGAAAAAGTATCCTATTCTTTTTTGCCTTTTCTTTTTTACTGCTCAAGCATAGGTGAAGACTGGGGATTCCACCTGCTGGACCTTGAAATATGAAGGGAAGGTGTGGTCTGGGCTGGTTGTCCAAAATTAAGCGAGCCACATTTCTAACTGCTCTCTATTCTCTCGTTAGAGCATCTTCAAGAGTATCCAATAAACCTTCTCAATCCTTATTTTTTTTTGGAAAATAGAAAAATCCCATCTTCAATAACCCCAATCTCTCCTCCCAATCTTTTAGCACTCGGAAAAAAATCCATCCATTGCGCGCAAAGATGCGCGCACTCTCCGTCGCGCGTATCATCTCCTAACCTAAAGGTGGAAGGATGTGGGAAGGAATAAAGAGTATAAAAGGGTTCCTGATGTAAATGTACAAGAAAGAAATAATATATAAAAGTGGTTAAGATAATTTAGAAATAGTATAGGAACCTTGATGTCAAATTGTCTTCTATATTTTTAGGAATGAATTATTAGAAACTGTCAGAGAAAGTCTTATTTATTCCTCCTGATACTTTTTTAGAAGTTGGAAAACATAATGTTTTTGGGAAGAAATTATTGGGTGCTCTTGGAGATGCTCTTACAAAGAATTTGTAAGGTCCTACCCATGAAAATTAATTAAAAACAGTAGTGGGCCATATCTTGGTACTGAGCCCACCGACGAGATCGGTATTGAGCCATGGACTACACTGCCTCTTTTGCTAGATCTACACCACCGTCGCCTCGCCACAGTCTGTCGCTGCCGCACTTGCAACCTCCACTGGATCCAACCGCCACCATCGTTAGATCTAAGTGAAGGAGATTCATAGAGGAGATACAGAGGATGAAGAGCTCACCTCCATAGTCAAGGTCCGCATTGTTCGCCACCTTGTCAGGCCTGCGATCTCCCTTTGCACTGAACTGGGCCTTGCATTACATTCTTGTCCCTGGTGGGAAGATCCGTGTTGCTGATCCTCGAGCTTCCTTGCAAGTTGGTCACCCGCCACCTCCTTGTGCCACGATGGGGAGACCTATGCCACCACTCTCACGTTGACCATGGTTGGAGGTCCACACTACTAGATCTGCCTCTGTCCTTGAATCTACCTTCTCCCCACTGGATTAGGGTAGGGAGAGGAAGAGTGGCGCCCTCGGTCAACGTGGGGAGAGGAAGGGTAGGGGCTTCTTGAAAGGGAAGAGGAAGGAGTAGTGGGAGACGTTTGGCGTGAACATCATTGGGCGGGAGGAAGGTTGGCGCCGCAGAGAGAGAGAGAGGTGGATGATTGAGTGGATGACCTAGGCTTAGGTGGTGGTTAGGCTCAGTATATAGACATTGAGTGACTTGGTGGGCCGATCGAGCCTTGGCTTTCCAGAGCCTAACCTCTTAAGAAGCTCGCATCTTCTATTGTCAGAGTTGATCTCTTAAAAGGCCTACCTCTATTAATGCATTTTGAGATGTGGTATTTTTTTGTTTGTTGTTATACTTGTAAATGTCACTTTTAACTCACCTCTATAAAATAACGTAGTGTGATGGGCGTAGGTCGGGTTGGTGGTGACGGCGAGGGAGAAGAAGTGCAGAGGAGGGAGGAGGCAGCAGCTAGGGAGAGGGAGAGGGAGAGGCACAGGGGGCAGGGAGACGGGAGAGCGAGAGGAGAAATCCTCTATTTTTGCTTAATCGTAACGAGTACATGACCTCTAGGTACTTGATATCCAAGCAATCTATAGGTAGAGACATAGAGTCCTTAGATTTGGACTCTCCTTTTCTAAACAAACTCTATTTCTTTTTATTCTCATCCTTATCTAATTCTTCCAAGTTCCCATCTAATTCGGACTCTTCTAGGCAGGAGGAGGCCAACAGCCCTAGGGGAGCCATGTCACCCCCTCTGTTGCACGTGCGCCTTGGCCTAGGCCTTAGCCGGCCAGGACCCTTCTGCTTCACTGGCCTGGCCATAGGGGCTGAAGATTGGCCCATGATACATAGTGTCTACTAAGATCCTTTTTATTAGTGGTTTATATTAATTATTATATGCTTCGTGTAAATTATATTGTAATGTGGAGGTTAAAGTTCATATCTAAGCTCAAACCAATAATAATATTTAATCAAACTGATTGGAGCGTGTAGCAACATTATGTAACATGCTGAGTTTAATGTGACAGTCAGGGTGTCACGTTTTTTGGAGTTAAATATTTTCCATCACCCATCAAGTACTGGTTTAGTAGGTTATTTGTGAATTTTATGACATCAGTTTCTATAGTTACGATATTCAGTTGTACTTAAATAAATAACCACATTAATAAAAAGAATAATTGACCACACTCTCCAAAATATATGCATATAAATAATCCATTTTTTGTTTCTTCCAAATTACTGAAATTCATATGCAATATGTCAGGATTTGCCAACTTTTGGATCTGCCTGAACACTCTAAATCTTCAGGTAATTGTCTTTTATCCCCCTTCAAGTTCATGTTTTCTTCCATAGTTACATATACCTTTTTAGCCATGTTTTCACGACGATCGGTGGAACCTGGACGCTTGGGGACTGTCCAGGACGATTAATCGACCCTGGACGAGTCCCCTGGTCGTCCTATCGTCCCCTATATATGGGGACTGATATAATATATATATATATATATATATACACACACACACACACACACTACATCTTCTTCGTGCAGTCCTAGTCCTCCTCCCTTGCTGTAGGCCTGCTCGCCTGCAGCAGCAGCCTGCGCGCCTTGCTGTAGGGCAACTAGAAGGGAGGGAGGAGCAGCTAGGAACCAGAAGAGAGAGGAGAGTGAGCTGCAGAATAGCAGCAATGGAGGCGGCGGCTGCTGCTGGACAGGAAAGGTGAGAAGAGAGAAGAGTGCG